>PVJL010010490.1:0-49038 GCA_004026885.1 Lyroderma lyra | reverse complement strand
TGGGGACAGGGGTGGCGGTGGTGACAATGGGGACAGGGAAAGTCGGGGTGGTGATGGCAGTAGCAGTGTGAGGAGAGCACTGGGGGGTTAGGAGCTACTGCTATTCTTGGTGGCGGGGGTGGGGGGCAGGGTGTTTTGACGGTGGTGGGTTTTTCTCCCCTTTCCCACAAACTGACTGGGATATACTATCATCTTGCATGACAGGAACTGACCTCATACATCTGA
Organism: Lyroderma lyra; assembly: GCA_004026885.1. Lineage (NCBI taxonomy): Eukaryota > Metazoa > Chordata > Mammalia > Chiroptera > Megadermatidae > Lyroderma > Lyroderma lyra. The sequence goes on along the minus strand of PVJL010010490.1, from coordinate 48,813 downwards.
AATGGTGTCCCCCGACCCAATCCTCACATCAACAACAGTCCAGTACCGTGCCCAGGTGGGTCCACTTCAGACCGTTTCCAACCCCTGGGGAAGAGGCGGAGCGTGGCTACAAAGACGCGCAGGCACCGCTGTCTGCGACGCTCGCGGGGCTTCCCGGGGCGCTTGCGTATCACACGGCGAAAGGAAAGCGGCGACGAAGCACAAGGGTGTCGTCAAAACACTGGGGACACCTAAAAAGAGTCACGGATTCTCCTCGCGGCGAGCTCTGAAGGCCACGGGAGCTGAGCCCTGACGAAATGGGGACGCGCGTGCCCGTGTGACGGGGGGGCGGGGCAGAGGGCGCCGAGGGGGAGGAGGTCGTGACAGAGGCCCGCGGCCCGCACTGGTGCGCCGCAGCCACGGACACGCGGGCCCGCACTTACCCGCCGCACCGGCCCTCAGCTGCCCCCTCTCCTCCCGCCGGCCCCGCCCCAGCTCGGTACAGGCGTTCCACTCATCGCTGTGAATACCCAGAAGGGAGGGGAGAGGAGGGGTGGGAAGGAGGGAAAAAGAAAGGGCGTGAGTGAAGGAACGAACAAGGGGGTGAATAAAGGACCCCCGGAGCTCACAGGGTGGGCCCCAGAGCCCCCTCAAAGGTCTGCGGGCCTGCCCTCTTTGAAGGAGCTGCCCCCCAGCAGCACCCCTCCTCTCTCCACATTTCTCCCTGGATCCCCTCCGCCCTCCCACGCCCTCCCCTGCCTCCCGCCTCCCACAGTACAGATGAAAGCAACAGCCACGCTGGCATTTAGGGGCTGTCAGACACCTCTTCCGAGCGTCCTCAGAACAAACAGACTCGGCTGACTTCTTGTTTGTTTTTTTGCCTTTTTCGAAGCTGCTGAGCTGTCCCTGGCATTGTGCAAGAGGTCAGGTGGAGGGACTGTCAACCGCTCCCTTATGTAGGCTCCCGCCCCACAAAGGGGGTCCCGGGTTTTACAGGCCTGCGCGCCTACGGGCCGGAACACACGTGCACGCACACGCACGCACACACACGCACGCGCACACACACGCACACAGGCGCACACACACAGACACGCGCACGCACACGCACGCACACACACGCACGTGCACACACGCACACAGGCGCACACACACAGACACGCGCACGTACACACACGCGCGCACACACACACGTGCACGCGCACACGTTGCTGTTTGTTTTCTCCGACAGGTCTGGCTTGTCCCCATGGGAGAGGGGCAGCTGGAAACCCAGAAGGCCTCCTCCCCTAATTGGACATGAAAAACAGTTTGGATAAATGGAGACGTGTCACCCCAACTGTGTAATCCCTTCCCGGAGAAAGGAGGGCTGGAAGGCTTCGTGTGCTGGGTTGTTTTCCTTTCTTTTTTCACTTTGTGTTTAAATTTTAAAAGTCTGGCAGTAAAACATCCGTGTTTTTTATGTAATAAAGTACAAGCCAAACGTCCCTAACAGAACCTTGAATTCCCGCACGTCCAAGTAAACAACAGCAGCTTGTTGGTTTGTCGCGCACCCATTTACTCCTTCAGCAAATATTTATCGCACGCCTGCTCTGCGCCAGACGCTGCTCTAGGTTTCGGGGGATGCAGTGATGAAGAAAGGCAGACCCTGGCGGGATTTGAAAGTTTCTCTTTGCAGCCCCAAAACAAAGCAACGATCTTTATAAACAGGGGAGCGATGTGGTCACATCTGTGTCATCTCACAGGGCCCTCCCAGAGCGACTCTGTAGACACACTGCTCCGTAGGTTTGTTTTCTGTATTTAAAAGTCTATCTTGAACTCTTTTCCCTATCAGCCCATAAACTTCTCCCTCGTGCATTCCCCCAGTTGCACAGTGCCCCATTGTTTAAATGCACCCTGACGTTATTTAAGCAATTCTCTGTAGCTGGACACCTGGGTTGTTTCCAAGTGGAGTTCTAGAAGTGAGAGCGCTAGAAAAGGCAAACGGCGTTGACAACCTGACAGAACGTGTAAAAAGGGTCTAAAGATTTTGAAAAGTGGAGGGCTGACTTGACATCTTCTCTCCGTTTCCCGTACTTCGTCCATCTCACCTTACCAGTAAAGGAACTTGTCCTGGGACACTCAGCAAACCGGTGGCCTTACTGACCTCTGCTTGGCACAAACCTATGCTCCGCCCTGAGAAAGCCTAATTTTCACTTGTCTTCCTGAGCGGTGGTTTTCTGGTTCCACGTTGTTGTTTTGCATTTAGATCGCGTGCTTCTGCGAAGCCGGCGGCTTATCTTCCGGGTACCTAGAGTAAGACTAGCTTCGCCGTAAGTGCTCAGTTTAAAGCCTGTTGGAGGAATAATTAGTTAGTAATATAAGAGAGAGTGAGTGAATACTGACTAGACGTTGGATGCGTGGATGCAGAAATGCCCGGATGGATGGATGCACAAATAGAAAGGTGGATAGACAGATGGGCAGATGGACACATACAAGGAAGTACACAGACACGGATGAACGGTTGAATACATGAACAAATCAGTGGGTGACGAGTGGATAAGGAGCACAGGTATGAGTAAGTGAATGAGTGAAAGGGTGAAGAGATGGATGATGACCAACAGCCAGCTTTACGGGATTCGCGCATCATAAAGATGCTTATGTAGAAAACTAAGTCATTGGTCAGTGACGATTGCCCCCTAAGACTCCTTCCAATAAGCTCCTCGGGGGCATTCTACATGATAATTCAGGTTGCACCCTGCTTACTCACACAACTAGCTGCGAATGCTTCCAGATCTTGGTGCTGAGGGCACCGGGGGAGTCCAGTGGCTCGTGATTAATGAAGGTGACAAGCCAGAAGGAAGAGGTCACCTGCGTACTGGGGCCGGCTGCGCCATGTGAAGCCCCATCACCGACATCAAGAACAGAAGGGACTCCATGACAGAAACACCTTAGGCCTGGGAAATCACGGCCTCCAGCTGTGGCCTACGTGAAAGTTCTTTCTCCTGCCCGGAGTATTTAAACAAACGCCGGAGCCACGGCCAAGGAGTCCAAACGCCCCACCTGCCTCCATAGGTGGCCCCTGCGCCATCTCTCCAAAAGCAACAGAGATTAACCAGTCACTCCTCTTTGGATCAATGCATCACCAAGCTCCTGTCCCAGCCTGTCCATCAAGCCCCTTTGACCTGACCAGGAGTCTCTTGGTCTCCTGATCCCTCGCCCCAGCTCTCAAAGGCCATCAGTTAAACAAACTACCTTGGGAGCCATCAGCACACCTTCCAAGGCAAACAAGCCTTGGCCCCAGTGAGGTCAGCAGCGGGGAGGGTGAGGCCATTAAGCCAGCGTGCTTGTCTGCGGCTTGTCACCCACTACAGTTCCCGAGGGGCAGCAATCTAACCCGCGTCTGGGAGAGGTGGTGCAAGAAGTATTCATCAAGTACCTACTGTGTGCCAGCTATTATGCTGACTCTGTACAAAGTACCTGCTGTGTGCCAGCTATTATGCTGGCTCTGTACAAAGTACCTGTTGTGTGCTAGGTTATTATGCTGGACTCTGTACCAAGTACCTACTGTGTGCCAGCTATTATGCTGGCTCTGTACCAAGTACCTACTGTGCTCCAGGCATTATGCTGGGCTCTATATCAAGAACCTACAGTGTGCCAGTATTATGCTGGCCTCTGTACCAAGCACCTACTGTGTGCCAGCTATTATGCTGGGCTCTGCACAATGTCCCATTTTATCCTAAGAGGCAGGGAACACTTGTCAGAAGAGCAAGCTGAGGCTCAGAGAGGTGAAGTAGCTTGCCCAGGGTCACACAGCTAGCAAGTAACAGAATGAAGATCTGAGGTCAGGTTTATTTTTTTCCAAAGCCAATTTAAAAAATACACTTCAACTTGGGTCTGAAAACATAAACACTGAGACCTGTCCCCCAGGGTGGTGTCCTCATCATGGGAAAATCCTAACTATCAGGCTCTATAAATGCATTTTTAGTCAAAATAAGGAAGTTGTCAAAGAAGGAAGTCTCCTATAGTCTACAGCCCGGTGGGAACAGAGAAGAGGAAACTGATCATTCTTCAATGTCCCTAAGGACCAGGTGGGTATGACAGGGAGCTTAAGCTCGCCTGGGCTCCGTCCTCACGAAGCTTCCACTCACGTGAGGGCAAGAGGTATCAAGCGAAGACGCACACAAATACATCTGAAATTACAGGGAAGGGACATCCCAGAGGGCACTGCTGGTGCCTAACAGGGGATCCTGAAGGCATCTGGGTTTCAAGGGGACTTCCAGGAGGAAGTGGTGGCCTTGGACTTGGAGCAAGAACACCAAGAAGCTACACAAGAACTTCATCTCACTAGGAAGTGATGAAGGGATGTTCAGTAGGAATTTGATTGATTGATTGATTCATTAACGAATGCATGAACGAACGAACTGTTTTAAGACAGGGTGCACTTAATGTTTTCAAACAGCTAACCATACTCACCTTTCCCCCCAAAAAACTCTCTGAACCCCACTCTTGGGAGGAACTCATCCACGGATGAGTTCAACAGTCAAGTTCATGCAGACCTTAGGAAGCAGAAAATACCACCTGTGCCTCAGGTAAAAGAACACCTGTGCCTTGGGTTGAAGGAGGGGCCCGGGGGCTCACTGATAGGAGGCCCTGAACAATTCCCAGGGTCTCCGGTGTCTCCCGAGCTGCAGCTTCCCGAAGGCACGTCCCCACCGCACCCCTCCCGTTCTCGTTTAGCCACAGCTTCCCCCAGCACCGGTCACGTCTGCCCCATCTCCATGACACAGAATCTCCCTGGGGTGTAGCATCTCCATCTCCTGCCCGTCCCAAGACGCTTACTGCTTTTCCGTCACACCAGCTCCCTGTGTTTTCTAATACCCTCATTTCAAAAGACAACTTCGTATTGCTCCAGCCACGGGAGATCTGGGCAGGGGGTCCTTTGCCCCCAGCAGAAAGTCTCCTTAAAAACCAACACAAAGAACACAAAACACTGTTGGTAAATTCTGACCCGATCGCCGAGGGCCCGCGGGCCGGACGGGAGCCGTCTTCCTGTTTAAGTAGCGCGGAGCGGGTGGGACAGGCAGTCAGAGCCCCCGACGGGGCTTCGCTACCTGCAGGAATCAAAAGGAAGGAGAAAGGAAGAAAAGGGGGGACCCCTCATGTGCGGTTTAATGCTACAGAACGTCCTGTCCTCGGACCTCCTCAAAGTCACTCCCAGACGAAGAAACTTGGTTCTGGAAGATCGGAGATGGGGTCAGTGTCGGGGTCCTAACCATGTGGTCAGGAGGGATGACCCCTGGAGGGTCTTCGGGATTCCGTCCCTCACCCTCAGCAGATGCTGCCCCACCCCCACCAGCCCCAGCACGCAAGCTTGCAGAGGCTTCGCTGCAAAACTGAGGTGCAATTGCCGCAAGTTTCCCCCAGCAGAACCTCTTCTCGGTATGCACCCCACCCCGCTGACCCGCTCCCAAGTCCCTTTCTTTACTCCGTCCCTCTTTGTTCAGCCCACGCTTCCCCCCCAGGAAACTGGAACTCGTGACAATGTGATTTGCTCCAAGACACAGATCCCCATGACCGGCTCCCCTTTGAGTCCCATGTAAGGGGAAAACACACACACACACACCCCTGAACACATCAAACCCGCATAGCACTACCCAAGGAAGAGAGAGGGATGTGTGTGTGTGCACGTTGTTATGTTAAGTGTACGTTGTGTTGTGTGTATTGAGTGTGCATTGTGTTGTGTGTGTTGTGTTGGGTATACATTGTGTTGTGCGTTGTGTTGAGTGTGCATTGTGTTGAGTGTGCATTGTGTTGTGTGTGTTGTGTTGAGTGTGCATTGTGTTGTGTGTTGTGTTGAGTGTGCATTGTGTTGTGTGTGTTGTGTTGAGTGTGCATTGTGTTGTGCGTGTTGTGTTGAGTGTGCATTGTGTTGTGCGTGTTGTGTTGAGTGTGCATTGTGTTGTGTGTGTTGTGTTGAGTGTGCATTGTGTTGTGCATGTGTTCGAAGGGGGACGGTATTCTCAAATCCCCACACCAGTCTGCTTAACCAGTCGTCATTTTAATGACTTTTCAATTTGATTTACACACAAACTAAAGTGTGCATTTACAAAAGGTCCCAAGGTCCCCTGCAATTCTTAAAATAATAATAAAAATTTAAATCCTTTAAAAATACACAAAATTATTATAATTATGTTGTTATTATTATTATTCTACAATGTTGCCAGGATGTCTGCAGCTCCCCAGCTGTATGAGGTTAGGTGAGGTGCTCTGCCTCTCTGGGTCTTGTTTCCTGAAATGTAATCTCAGCTAGATGCTCCTTATAGCCCCACCCAGCCCCACATTATTTGTGACTTTGTAATTCCATAAAGTATTTACAAGTCACAGATAATTCCATAAAGTCACTGCCACTGGGCAGACAGCGTAGAGTCCTGCCACCCACCAGCTGTGTGTCCTCAGGCAAGTGACTTGACCTCTCTGTCCCCAGTATCCTCATCTCTGTGAACACAAACAAGGATAGCACCTTATTTCTGGTTTGGCCACACAGAGTGTTAAACGAGCGCATCCACGGCAAGTGCTCTGCCCTGTGCCTGGCATCACGCAGTAAGTAATTAAACACGGTAGTGCTGGAACCCCAGCGGGGCGGCCTTTTGCGTGCCTCAGTTTCTCTATTTGTCCAATGGGGCTGTCGGTGGGATACCCCTCACAGAACTGTGGTGAGGACTGTTAGTAGCAGTGATGGGCACATGGTCAGCTCTCAGGAGCTATTATGACTGTTGTGGCGGTGATTCCCATACAGTGCCCTGAGACCAGGTGAAGTGGCCTCAGCAGGTGACAGCGCTCCTCCTACAGGAGTTTAGACTCCATCAAGACTGGAAAGTGCAGAAATTCAGAGATGGGTAGGGCTGCTTTGCAAAACCCCTGTAGCAGGCTTGGCCAGGTGGGAGGAGGAGGGGGGTAGAGGGGCCGTGGGGAGCAGGAAGGGCCCCCAGTTCATCACTGCCATCCTGAAGATTACAGGAAGACTAACAGGGCCCCCACGGCCTCGGGGATGAGCAAACACATCTTTGTGGTGCGCCTTTGTTGAGTAACCAGAGCAAACTCTCTCTCTCTCTCTGTGTGTGTCTGTCTTCCTCCCTTTTATTCCACTAATGAAAGGGGGAGAGAAGAAAGATTTCCCTTTAGAAACGCGGGAGACAAGAGGAAAGCATTAAAGGCTGAAAGCCCAGAGGGCATCTTCAGAACCTACCCACACAAGGCAAATTCCTTGTCTCTAAATCCTTCCAACTGTTCAGCCCGCCAGGTGTTGGCGGCTAAGGTAACGATTGTCACACAGGAGAGGAACAAGTCCAGGTCAGCCCCTGGGACGACCCGCAGGGGCTGGAGACACAAGACCTTCGCTGGGGGTGTCCCCAGAGTTTGGCTGTGAGAACCTTTGGGGACCGAGAGGTTGGACAAGACAGGAGAAGCCAGGCAGCACTTGGCCCCAGAAGCCCCGGCCTGGCACCCGGCTGCCACGTGACCTTGGACAAGTCCCTGCTCTCCTGCTACTGCTGGTGGCCACATCTGAAAAACAAAAGGGAAGAGACAAACGACATCTGGGCTTCCTTCCACTCTTGTCCCTTTGCACTGAGGACGTTGGGCCAGGCTGTGAGTCAGCCTCTGGGGTGGCACGTCGAGGGGGCATTTAGAGATAATGACGGCGAACTCCTCTGCAGGGTTGTTGATCTGGAGCCAGTTAATATGCTGCCATGTTTCATAAGGCCTCCTTTTATGGGACATAGAATAGATGGTTCTAGCGTATCCCTTCCCATGCTTGGGCCCAGAGATTAGAACTCTTGGTGATAAGGATTTAGAATGGAAACATTGTTCAAAGTGCCAGAATGCAATTGCTTAATTGATCATCCATTCAAATATCCATTCTTCCATAAAACAAGCCAATCATCCATCTATCTATACATGCATGCATGTTTCCATCATGCGTCCATTAACTAATCCCTTCACCACTTTATCCCTGTGCATGCATCCATCCATACACATACACATGACCATCATCCATCCATCCATCCATCCATTCATGCAAATTTCCATCCATCCATTGATCCATTCATCTATCCATGTACTTATCCATGTACCCATGAACCCATATATGCATACGTAACTACATACCTACCTACCTGCCCGCCTACACACATACAGATGTTCTAGCCATCATTTATCCATCTGTGCATGCATTTATCCATTTATCCATTCAGTGATCACATCTTCCATTCATCCATCCAGGCATCCGTCATTTCATCCATTCATCTGCTCTTTGCAAGGCCCTTGGGATACAGAGAGAGAGGACCCTCCTCCATTCCTTTAAGGAGCTCACAATGTATCGATAACCAGACAACAGAACAGATATTTTCAATAAAGTATGCAGAATCCTATGATAGAGAGTAAAGAGACAGAGGTGAGAATGGGGGGAAGTAGCTCCCAAACTAATAGACTCCTCCCGTGGGCCTGGCCCACTGCGTGTCCTTCACACCGATTTTAGGAGCTGGCTGTCACGATCCTCATTCTGATGGGAGGTAACTTAGAGAGGTTAATCAGGTCTCCCACCATCGCAGAGGGGTAAAGAATACAGCGAAGACGCAGACATGCTTGTCTGAGAGCCCAAGCCCCTCCCCAGTCACCTATTCCAATGGAAGAAATGGGAATAAAAGCAAAGTCAGAACTTACAGAACTCCTCAGAATCCCTGGGCCAGAAGGGACCTCTGAGGATCTCCCCAAAAGGGACCTGTCTGGGCAGGTAAACTACATCCCGGGGGACAGGTGACGGGCCCTTTCCTTTTTAAAGGAAGGGAGACTCTAACACCTTGTGGGAGGCAGAATAAGGGCCCCCTAAACCTCCCATGCCTTAATCCTCGGTACCTGCGAGCACGTCACCTTAGTGGCGGAAGGGACTTCGTAGAGGTGATTAAGGATCTTGGAGGAGAAAGATGATCCTGGATTCTCTAGATGACCCCAATCACTGGGTCCTTACAAGGGGGAGGGCAGAGGGTCAGAGTCGAGGAAGGAGATGTAGAGATGGCAGCAGAGGTCAGCGGGTACAGAGGCCGTGAGAGAAGGGGGACAGATGAGCCAGAAGCTGGACCAGGACACGTAGGTGGAGTCTTCTCTACAGCCTCCAGATGGAATAGACCCCTGCTGACTGACACCTTGATTTTAGCCCAGAGAAACCAACTTCAAACCTCTGACGGGAAGAACCGTGAAGTAACGCGTGTATGGTGTGTTAAGCCGATAAGGTTGCGGGAATTCGTCACCACCAATACGTACGACGCTGGTGTTCAAGCAGTATCTCCTTCCCCAACACTCAAGAGAGCCTTCCTTATGATGGACAGCAGTCTCCCTTCCGATTTTGTTTCTCAGTGCGAGGCATCCCCTGACCCGCATGACTTACAACAGCTTTACTGACAGAATTTGCATGCCATAGAACTCACCCACCGAAAGTGCACACGCCCACGATTGTACCTTCACAGATCTGTGCCAATCCCCACCACAGTCAATTCTGTGGTACTTCCATCACCTCCAAAAGAAACTCTGTACCCTTTAGCCATCATCTCTCCCTCCCCCCAGCCCTAAGCAAGCCCTAAGCTACTTCTGTCTTCAGTGACTTTTCTAGTCCGGACGTTCCGTATGAATGAAATAATAGGTGGTCTTTTAATTGGCTTCTTTCACTTAGCATCACGTTTGCAAGCTCCATTCATGTTGTAGGATGTGTCCGCACACTCTGGAGACGGGGCATATTCACAGCGGTGCAGGGCTCTGTGTGGAGGGGCCTGATATAGGCTAGAGAAAGGTGAGAAGTCTGTGAGACCGGAGAAACCAGGGAAGGCGTCATGGAGGCGGGGGCTCTCAAAAGACGGTAAGATTTAGGTGTCTGCAGCAGGAAATGTAAAGATGGGTAGGTGGATGACAAAGAGACAGTACTGACTCCCTGAAAAGGTCTGTGTTGGACCAAGGGAGAAGTAACTCCTAATAAGAAGTAATGGTAATAACGACATTAACTACAACGATGATAATTGTTCACATGCCGGGTGTTGTTCGAAAGGCTCTATGAGCTCATGCAGGCCTCATAATGATCCTCTGAAGCAGGTCACATTACATTCCCCATTCTACCGATGAGAAAACTGAGGCACAGAGAAATGAAATAATCTGACACAGATTGCAAATTGGAGCCAGGAGAAGGCCACAGTCAGCCAGCAGAGTAGATATGAGTGACAGAACGCGACAGAACGAAAGGACCAGATAGTGTCAGAGCAAAGGCTATACACCTAGACATTCAAACACTGACTCTAGATATTTTAGGGTTCAAATCATGACCCTATGATCTGAATTTTCTGGCTTGGGAATTCTATCAAAGTCCCCTAACTTCCCTGACCCTGACATCCACGTCTGAAAAACAGGGCACGGAAATGGTTAGTTCAGTCCTCGGAGGGCTGATGGGCGGATTTCTGGAAACCAGAGTCATCCAAGTAGGGACTCAGCGAGTATGTAAATGAGGGGGGGTGCTGGCTTTCTGTTCCTTTAGGGGGACCTGAGAAATGCAAGCTGGTCGTCAGGCGAGGCCCCAGGCTGTGAGCGAGTGTACAGGGAGCTTTAGAACACCACTTAGACCTGACTCCGTGGATTCAGATCCCAGCCCGGCCTGGAGCTACAGGTCACTGTCGGTTTGGCCACCCATTCCCATAGGTAGGGACAGGCTGCACACGGTCCCGCTTCCCAGGGTTGCACTGAAGGTCAACTGAGCTCATAGGCTGGACCCAGAGCTTGAAGCCCAGCCCGGCAAAGGGCATGTTCCCTGCGATGGCTCACGGTCATTACAGTGACAGTCCAGGCCTCAGAGGGTCTCCGAGAGCATTTTCCCAGGACGGTGGGGCAGGCTGCCCCAGGCGTCCCCAGCGAGAAGGCCGAGGGTGCCAGCCATTGTGCTGCCGTGACCTGCCGAGGGTGCCCCGGCCGCCGGCCTGCAACACTTGACACCTGCGGGCGTGCAGGGAGCGAGGCGGGCGGGCCTCGTTCTGCAAATAAACACGTGCGCACGCGCGCTCCCACCAGGACGCGCCCGTTGTGCAGCCGAGGAGCCTTCCACGGTGCACGTTGCAGGCAGCGCAAGCTGGCAGGCGCTTCCCAAGGCCTATTTATGGCAGTGGCAGGCCGCTATTGTTCTGCAGAAAAGGCTATTTAAAAAGCAGAACCCTCCACTGGCCGGGTTTGAAACAATGAGGATAAACATACCTCGGTGATGCTCTTCCCTTCCTTCGTTTGGGCTCCTGTGGAACCCCAAACCTGAAACGACCGTGGACAGAACATGACCGTGCACAGATAGCCTATTGTGGAGACGGGTTTGGGTTTTTGTTTTTTTTTTTTCCCCTTCATTTGTTAAAAAGATAACGAGCTCTTAGGAGAGACCCTAAATATTTGAACCAGCTCCCTTATGAAATCTCCACGAGTGTCCGCACGTGTCCTCAGCAGCTCCTGTACAATTGTAATTAGTTCATTGGATGTGCAATTACATGTATAAATCCTGTCTCCCTCAGGGACCAGGCCCAGGGGGTCCACCCCCTGGACAGGGCCAGGCAGCTCATGGGGCAGCAGAATGGGAAGCGTGTTCTGGTTCTGCCTTTTACTAGCTGTGACGAATAATTTAACCCTTAAGCCTCACCCTCTGTAAAACAAGGGGTGGTAAGAATTGCTGTCATTCATTCATTCATGCACTCAGTTACGCAAAAATTCTTTTGAGCACTAACACTGAGCCGGGCAGCGTTCTAGGTACTGAAGCTAGAACAGTGAACAAAAACGGACCAAGATTCTCCCCTCATTCTGGTGCAGGATGGTAGGTCATAAACAAAATAAACAAGAAAACTACACAGCAAGTCTAACAGAAAAACTAGAGCAGGGAAGGGGGTCTGGGGGTGGGCAGAGAGGAGAGAGAATGAGAGAGAGCACTCTAAAGGAGGCGAGAGAGCAAACCATGAAGACACCTGGGGGAAGAATGTTCTAGGCAGCAGGAATAGCACATGCAAAGGCCCTGGGGTAGAGTATGCCTGGAATGCTGGAGGAATAGCAGAGAAGCCAGGAGCAGAGCAGGCAGGGCTGAAAGGGGTGGGGAGTAGGGGATGAGGTCTCAGAGAGCTAATTCTGTGGAGCCGTCCTGAGGCTTGTGTCATTGTAGGAGCCACATTCATAGTAGATACACAATGACCAGATTTTCGGTGGTAAACCCACAGAAGTGAATGAGTAAACGAGTGAGTGGGGACTGAACGGATGTCTCACATATCCATGAGCACACGGGGACTCAGAGACATCTACTGACTCGCCCACGGCCACGGGCCTGCTTGAGGAAGAACCTGCAACCAGACTTTAGGATCCATCTCACTATCCCAAAGGTTAATCTTTCCTAAGTTATTGACACAGATAAGATTCTCGATCTGGGCCCTCCCCCAACCCGACTCCAACACCAACAGCTGCCATTGTGAAATGCAGGGACTCTGCTAAATGTCTACAGTGCACGGGACAGCCCCTCACCATGAAGAATGACCCAGCCCGAAACGTCAACAGCATTGCCCGTGGAGAGAAACCCTGGCATAGGGGAAGAGCCCCAAATCTATTGTTGTTTTTTTTCCTCTTCGAACTCCCATTGTTTTAAACTCTACTTGGTGATTCTCAAGGGCGTGTGGGGCCCTGATTTTCCAAGATTGAATGGCGGGTGGGACCCGCTCACCCCTCCACCCTCTCTGGGAGGATTCCTGGCTAGGAGGAACTCAATCCTGTTTTCCCTTCCTGGGATCTTTGTTGAAGGCATTAGCATGGGCTGGGGGAAAGGGTGGAGCTAGGAGCTAGCACAGTTTTCCAAAATAGAGTCATAGATAAGAGATTAAGATCCATGAGACTGTTGCTCTACTATTCACAGCACAAAGGCTTCTGCTAGGCGCGGAGGAATAACAGATATTATCAGGGTAACACGTGAGAATAACATCTTAGCTCAAAAGGGTAGGTCTTCCCTTCTGCACAGAGCTCTGCACGCTTTCACCCCCACTAGCCCAGTGACCTTTTTCAAGGACCCGAGGACAGGGACAACTTATTAAGCCAATTTGGAAGGGGGACTGGGTCTCTAAGCAAGTTTAATGGGAGCACAATGAGGGTTACTGAAGATGATAAACCAGTTTTCTTGAGTCTCAGCCTATTGCTCCATTCCTTCCTTCCTTCCTTCATTTATTTAACAAATACTGGCTAGGAACCACAATGCATCAGGTTGTATGCTAGATCTTGGAGGCACAACTGTGGGCACGTGGTCTCTGACCTACCAAAGACTCACAAGGTGGGGGGAGGAAGACAAAGGTGTGGGTACAGTCACATATGGGCTCGTTGTCTAGAGTCCCAGGACCACACAGAGTGAGGGAGTCTGCGACATGCAAGATCAGGAAGGTGTGGGAGCCAAGGGACAGATCTGCTCCAACCAGGACCAGGAGGTGAGGTCTACACCAGTTTCTCGACCTTGACACCACCGACATTTTGGACTGGGCAACTGTCGTGGGAGCTGTGCTGTGCACCATACGGTGTTTAGCAGCATCCCTGGCCTCTGCCCACTAGTGACAACCAGACATTGCCAAGTTATTCCCTGGGGAGCAAACCTACCCCACCCCACCGCATCCCCGATGCAAACCACTGGTTTAGACAGAGGCACAAAGGCCCTCATGGTCCAGCCACCACACTGTGTGGCCTGTGCTGTGTGAGCCACGGTAGGAGTGTGAATTTCATTCCAGGGCCCGCTGAGGCCACCGACGGGCTGCAAGTAGGTGAGTGGCACGGTCTGGTCTTGGTTTTCAAAAGCTCCCTCAGGGACTGCATGGGAGGGGTGAGCATGGCACAGGGAGCCCAGAAGGAAGGTCTTCCCCAATGAGCCAGGCTGGGGCCTGCAGGTGACCTCAGCAGACCTTGCCTGGCGCCAGGACTGCAGAGAGGAGCCCCTCCCCGGCCAGGCCGGGGCCCCCAGGCTGACACATCCTCCCGGGCAGGGGTCCAGGCGCTGAGCCAGGGAGGAGTTCCTCCTCCAAGTCTGCTGGCTCCAGGGGACAATGCCGACATCCCCGCCACCCCGTGACTCAGAGCAGAGGGCCTTTCCCCTTCTGGAAAGACAGCCCCTTGTCAAGGAGGATGAGGTGTCGGTGGGGGAGTCACTGAGCCTTCCCTTCAGAGCCAAAGCACCGTGGGAGTTCTCCTGGCTGAGTCCACGGCCACTGAAGGGAAGGGACCTCGTGCCTGAAGCCTGTCACGTGTCAGGAGGGACCCCCGCCGGACACTAGGCCACAGCACCCCACGTCAGACATGTAGCGTACTCTCTTGTCACCTCGTCTTCTATAAGTGAAGGACCACTTTGCAAGGAGTTGGACTGGAATGCACTTGGCCCCGAAACAATTTGACACTTAATGGCAGTGACGTTCCTTGTTACTATCAGTGTGGCTGTTCTCAAGGAGGTGTTGCCATCTGAAAGGCGAAGGAAGGTTCAGGGGAGAGCAGTGCGTGGCCCAAAGTCACAGCTAGGCCGCTGGGGACCCAGGGGTGCAAATTCAACCGATCTAAGTGAGGGGTGGCAGTTTCTGTCCCTGCCCAGGCGGTCACAGCCCCTGAGACTTCCCACGCAGACATTACTGACCCGTCTTCAGATTCTGGCTGTTGGGATTATCGGGAACTATCATCACCTTTCTACTTTACTTTCCAAATTTCTCGAAATAAAAATAAAAAAACACACACATATGGACCAGCAGCCTTACTGCTAATAAAAATAACGGCAATGCCTCGCAGCCATTGAGCGACTGTGTGAGCGGTCGCCCCTGTCTCGGCGCGCAGACCCACGCTGCCACGTCCCCACTGTGAGCATCCCCACTTCACGGAGCCGGAAATCAAGACTCCGCGAGGCTCAGGGGGGCCTCCCAGCTCGGAAGTGGCAGAGCCGCAGCGGCGGCCGCCTGACCTCACAGCAGCGAGCACAGCGCATTGGCCCCTGCCCGCAGGGCGGGCTCCCCCCACCCCACCCCCGGGCGGGTTCCCCCCCCCCCAGGGCGGGCTCCTCTCCCCCCCCACCCCCGGGGTGGGGTCTGACTCGGCTTGGGGACCCTCCGTTCCACAGGCACGGGGTTTTCTCTCGCTCCCCAACTCTGTCAGACCTGGGACGCTTCTGAAAACTCAGGTTCCGAGGAAGGTCACACGCACAAAGGCACCCGCCCTGTGCTTTCCAACGGGATGTGCCTGCCAGGTTTCTCCTTCCACCAGCCAGACCCGGCACCTGAAACTGGTCAAGGTCACGGCTCTCCCCTGCTTAAAGCCTTGACATTTGCTTGCTTGATTGTCATATCTAAGTTCCTGTTGCAGCCCCTCCCAACGTGGCCCTTCCCTTCTTCCTCTCCCTGCCCTACACTAGCCTCTAGGGCAGGGGTGTCCCACCTTGGGGCGCCCCTGGGCCACACTGGGAGAAGAAGAATTGTCTTGGGCCACGCGTAAAATATGGTCACACTAACGACAGCTGATGAACCAAAAAAAAAAAAAAAAAAAAAAAAAAAAAAAAAAAAAAAAAAAAAAAAAAAAAAAAAAAAAAAAAAAAAAAAAAAAAAAAAAAAAAAAAAAAAAAAAAAAAAAAAAAAAAAAAAAGCCCCCCGCGCATCATTTTCGTTGTGTTTTACGAAAGTTTACGGATTTGTGTCGGGCCGCGTTTAAAGCCGTCCTGGGCTGCGTGAGGCCTGCGGGCCACAGGTTAGACAAGCTCGGTCTAGGTGTTTCTCAAACACGCCCCACCCAGGAATGTCCGAGTGCCTTTGCACTCAGCGTCCCTCCACCTGAAACACTGTTCTCTCCGTTCTTACTGGGTCCAGCTCCTCCCCAGCTCTGATGCGGCTGGGGGTCACGTAAGGATTCAGGACAGAGGCGCGCACAAGAGGTAGACACTGGCCTTTGTAAAGTGCCTAAATGGGGCTGGCGGTGTAGGGCGCTGAACTCAGTCCTCTCAACCATCTTATTAGGTTGTTTATAGACAAACAGCTGAGGTCTACAGAGGAATCGACCTTGCCCAGAGCCAGCGCGTTTCCAAGGGCACGGGTGAGATTGAAGCCCAGGCCTGCGGGCTCGCTGGTGGATTAGGACAGGACTCCCAGACATGGCATGGGGGCCTGAAGGAAGGCCACAGAGCAGAGGAGGATGACCTTTGAGGGGGCTGTCACCTGACCTCGACGAGCCCAGGGACCACATCCAGTGAGCCACAGGGAGAGAGGACCCCCCACTTCCTGAATTCCAGAGTGCCCCCAGGAACTCATCTGTTACTATCTCACCTCACTCAGCCACAGGGACTGACAACTCGGGAAACCTTTGTGTCTGGGCCACATGAGTCTCGCCACAGGAGGGCTGGCCGACTTTTTCTGGAAAGGGCCAGATAGTTAAAAAAGAAACAAAGGGTTGCAAGTACTTGTCTCTGCTCCCTAGCATCAAAGGAACCATAGGCAATCTTGTAAATCGGCGGTGTCCGACCTTTCGGCTTCCCGGGGCCACGCTGGAAGAATTGTCTACACTCACACTAACAATACCTGATGAGCTAAAAGCAAATAAACAAATCAATTAAGTTCCGTGCACGATTTTCGTAATGCTTTAAGAAAGTTTATCGATGTGTATTAGGCCGCATTCACAGCCATCCTAGGCCACATGCAGCCTAATACAATGAACAGATGAGTGTGGCCATGGACCAATAAAGTAGACGGTGGTCCACATTCAGCCCAGGAGCCGTGGTTTGTCAGCCGCTGCTTTACAGAGCACGTGCGATCCTCAGATATGTGTATCTGTGTTTCATGAAGTTGTCTTTTGTCCAAGGTAGAAAGAAGATCTTTTTCAAGGGGAAGATTTTCCTTCAGGGTGAATGAATACGGCTTTGCTTCCTTCTGATGACTGACCGTCCCTGGGCCAGGTGGCAATGACACTGACACCACGCCCCACCAGAATCTGGAATTGTAGGGAATCACGAGGTCTCTCCACTGCTGCAACCCCAGTGTCTGGGAAATGCCTGACACACAGTAGGTGCTCAATTAAATAATTGTTGAATGGCTGAATCTGCTGAGCTTCTGGCTGTAACTCAAAACATCCCGGGCAGGCTCTTCTCAGCCATTCAATCGTAACCTTGCTGTTCCAGCCTGGAATGTCCGGGGAGCTTTGAAAGGGCTTGAGCTGAGTTCTCATGAGTGGCAACCGCGCTGTCCTGGGCCATGCAGGCAAGCTGGAAATGTTCCGTCCTGTTCCTCTGGTGAATCTGGCTGTTCATCACTATCCAGAGATGTAAGTTGGCCAGTGAACATTTCTACATGAATCATTCTGCGAATGTTCCATCTTTAATTACTTACTAAAAGCAGACCAGATTTTCCTAATTGGTGACAGTGAACATGTGTTGCGTTTGTAATTAAAAAGAAAGAAAGAAACTCTTTTCATGTGCAAACTAAGATGGAAAGCTAAGAAGAACTTTAAAGTACTTGACCGGGTTTCTCAACCTGCAGAGTTGGAGAAGCACCACCTGGGTGTCTGTTAAAAACAACAGTCCTGGGTCAACCCCCAGCAGCTCCTGTGCCTTAGTCGTTCTGGGGTGGTGCCCCAGAATCTGCATTTAGAGGACTTGTACCCAGGACTTAGAGAAAACATTGTCTCTGCCAACGCCTTTATTGGCTGCTGCAATTGCTGTAGCTTTTTGAAGGGACAGTCCAAGACATCTGCGTCTGCTCTGCCCCCAGAAGGCATCGGCATTTGTGAAAAGGGTCTTGGACGCTCTGCGGCTGATCTGAAGGGGTCCAGCCTGTGGAGGACCTGCGAAGGCCTTGCACCCAGGCTCCCCGCCGGCTTCCCTGCTAGGCCGCCTTTTTGCTCCATCTCACAAGTGTACAGCAGGGCCTCCAACTCCAAAGCGTCCTAGGCTGCTTAATGACGCTAATTGCCACCCCAGGCTGTAGATTTCATGTTAATGCTCTACGAGGTGATTCATGGGGTAAATTACACACTTAAGATTTCACCAAGGTTTACCTTCTAATCCTGAACTCACTCAAGACACTGACGTCCACACCCCCGGACTGGGAGCCACTGGGAGAGAGGTACAGATAAGCCTGGGGACCTCACACAATGCCTCCTTGAATCCTTGTCTCCACCTCGATTTTCTCCTTGTCATCTGTCCCTGGGCGATTGGAACTCGTCCCTGGAGCAGGCAGGGCCCTACTTGTAGATCAACGCCCTGTATGCGATTACAGGCCACTCAGGAAGAAGAAAGTAGACAAAGGGTTCAATCTTCACCTCTTAGCAGGTGTCTCCACATCCATCTCCCCTTGCTCTGCTCTTACCTGGCAGAAGCCTCTAGATTAATCTTCCTAAAGCACTCCTTTGATCATGTCATTCACGGCTCAAACACCTTGCCTGGGCTCCCGTGGGCCACGGTTTTAAATCCACTCCTTTTAAAGTGACTTTCATAGCCCAGCCTGGCTCTGCAGATCTCTTGTGACATTAACAAACCACCTCAGACTTAATGAAACAAAACAACTTGCGTGTTTTATTTCTCTTGGAGGTGACTGGGCTTAGCAGGGCAGTGTGTGCATGGCGTCTCCATGTCCTTGGAGGCAGATGGTGGCTGGGGCTGGAGTCACCTTGAAGACTTCTTCACGGATACGCGGGGCACCTGGGCTGGGAGGACGAAAACAGCTCAGGCTCCGCCGATGTCTCTCCATGTGTTCCCTCCAGCACTCAGAGCTCCAATGCAAGGGTCAGGCAGAAGCATCGATCCTACCACACATCATAAGGATCACCTATGTTCAGGGTGAAGGAATAAACACCCACTGCTTGGGATGAGGGGTGCTGAAGGCTTTGTGGGCCGGTCTTAAAACCACTACAAGTCCCCAACTCCTTTTCAAATACATGGGCCTCGGATTCTAGTCACGTCCCTCTACACTCTTGTTAAAAACGACATCACAACTTGCCCACTCCATGCCTCCGCTAGTCCCAACATCTCTGCAAGGAGTGCCCACCATCCCCCGACTTGATCCTACAAGCCCATCTCCCAGGCTCAGGAGCTTTCTCACGCCAGGTATTGTTTGTTCACTTCATTACTCTTTGCTTTGTGACACCTCTTCTAGCCCCATCTTGACATTTTGTTGAAATACTTTAGGATTTAATTCCTCGTGTGTGGCCAAGTCTTCACCATAATCACCATCTTTGGGGCCCTTCTGATGAACCCAGCAGCCAAGGGTCACGTGCCACCACCGGTCGCTGGGGAGAGGTGAGGGAATATCCTCGCCTCCAGCCTTTGGACAACTTTATTGTGGACGTTTGGCCTCCAGAGCTGCGAGAGGATGGATTTCTGTTGTTTTATGCCACCACGTGTGTGGCACTTTGTACAGCAGCCCCAGGAAACTGATCCGCCCCCATCGTACAGTACTGTTTTAGTGGCCATCTGCCAGGTAAGTGTCAACCCTGAGAGAGTGGCAGACCCTTGAAGAACATATAGTAGGCCCTCAATAAATAGTCCTGATTTGCGTACATGAGTGGAAGTCTTCCCCTCCATCAGTGGAGCATTTTCTGGGGTGACATTCCTGTCACCGTGAACGTCCCCTCAGAACTGCCCGGCATGGTCAGCGCCCATTCTGCTGGCTTCTCCTCCCACGGGGACGCACAGTGAGAACGTGGGAATTCGGGAGTGCCTGGAGACCTGCGTCCGTGCAGCTCACTGACTCGGTCCCACCACCGGAAGGGCGCCCAGAGGCTTGCCGCGGGCCTGCCCGGTGAACTCCTCACCCTGAGAGCAATTAACTAATGGGAGGTTGGAAGTAATCAGACGCCTATCACAATCCAACAGCCAAGCCTCCTTTGGAAGTCTGAAAACAAA
The DNA here is from genome assembly GCA_004026885.1 of Lyroderma lyra. Classification (NCBI taxonomy): domain Eukaryota; kingdom Metazoa; phylum Chordata; class Mammalia; order Chiroptera; family Megadermatidae; genus Lyroderma; species Lyroderma lyra. The sequence continues at coordinate 28,925 of PVJL010010490.1, read as the reverse complement.
GATTACCTGGGAGGCACAGGGCCTCGCGACCAGGGAAATAAACCTAAAAGCTCCATGTGTTACTCAAACCCCCTGCCTGGAGTGAAAAACGCACAGGCTCCTGTTGCAGCCTCCTGGCATTCTTCTGGAAGGAACCGTATTCATCCACCTGCCCGTCCCCTAAACTGCCCACCCGAGCTAGGCCATTATTATAATGAAATACCTCGGCTGGGGATGTTCTTGGTTTCAGCTAAAAGGTGTTCTTCCTGACTGCTGTGCTCAAAGGCGCTGTCTCAACTTGGGGGAACGTCCCCCTGGCTGTCGCAAGAGGATGTTTGACAGGTCTCTTTGTATTTTATTTTATTTTATTTTATTTGCTTCGTTTTGGCATGTGGGTCAGCATGCCCCCAAGAAAGGATTAAGGAAAGAGAACCATCATTTCACTGAGGGAGACATGGGAGCAAAGCCTCAGGTTCTAGAAGGTTCCTCGGGCTTGCGCCCTCTGGGAGACAGAGAGAGCTAAAGGGAAGAAGCCAGTCCTGAATGTCTGCAGCCTCTGGCCGCTCCAGGCCTGGCCGTCATTTGAACTGTACGTTAGCATGGCCTCTGCACGGGGCTGCCTCAGGAGGGGCTGACTTTAAGAGGCGTATGAAAGCTCAGCGCTAAATTCCGAAATGCTGACAGCACTAACTTAGGGAAGGCTGGGAGGTTGGAGGCCTTGTCAGGACTTGAGGAAGAAAATGCCTGCATACCGATCGGCCGCTGGACGTCCTGTTGATGGGACACCTGTGTCTGCCCTCTCTCCCATCGACCCAGAGGTCTCAAGCTGGTGGGTCCGGAGCCGAGTCTGCCCCCAACCCCCACCCCCATGGGCTGGGTTTAACCTGCCTGGTATTGGTTGGTTTCATAGTATTCTGAATGCTTTCTCACGGAGTGGTCATGATGCAAGCAATGGGGAAATTTCACCTTAAAATGTCAGTTCCTCTTGAAAAACAAAAACAATGTGGCCCCCGTGGCTGCTGCCGCCTGGCCCTCGTTACAGGGGGAATGCCCACCTCCCTTAACTTCTCTGACGTACCTGGCTCCCGTGAGTTTTATTTGGGAAGCCACCCCCCCCTTGTCTAACCACTAGGCAACACTGCCCTCCTCCTTATTCTATAGGAACCAATCAACTGTCCCCCTTTCCACAAAGACTCTCCACCCCTCCCAGACAGGAAAGACCCCCTCCCCATCCTGCTAGAGGTTTGCGTTTCATCCGTCTGACTCAGTTGGGTGCAGACCTCCCCTCTGCCGGGGTTATCTGAGCATCTCCATCCATTCCTCATGATGCTTCTTCAGCACGGGTGTCACCTCCTCCGCGGAGCCACCCATGCTTTCTCCTCCTCCCGCCCCTTCCAAGGCAGCCTCAGCCCCACGCCTTTGTGCCGCCATTGGCAGTCCACTTCCCCCTGTCCCTCCTCTGGCCACCCTGCCCTGAAACATCTGTCCCTTCTCTGTCTCCAGGGCTGGGCAGTGAGTTCTGTGCAGGCATGGGTGGTCACGTCAGCATGAAGCCCGGGGCCTGGCACCTGAAGGGTCGCTGAGTGATTCCAGAACAGGGCGAGAATGGGACAGAGAGGAAGAAAGGGCCCCAAGTCTCAGGACAGTCAGAACGCGGCAGCAGGCATGCAGAAGAGCACGGTCATCGTAATCGCACCTGACCCCTACTGGGGACTTTGTGTGTGAGGCTTTCACACATGAACTCACTTAGACTCAGGTGAGGTCTTCTGGGAAGCAGAGAGGAAATCAGACAGTCAAGAAGTTTCTTGGGAGTGCAGTGAAGCATCAAGGGGGAGGGGGCAGGGACAGAGGAAAGGGGGTGATGGGGCATCCCCAGCAGCACTACCTGTCAGAGGGGCCCCCAATGACCGGCCTCCAGTACCCGGGGCCGTGGGCAGCCCGGGGAGAACCACAGGGTGGGGAGCTGGAGGCTGTGGGCTAGCGCCTCCTCGCCGCTGGGTGGTCTTGGTGGCCCAGCGCCACCCCTGCATCCCTCATTGCATCCCCAGGACACCTGAGGAGTCACGGTTATTGTTGCCGTGTTCCAGAGGAGAAAACCCAGCCTCTGCAAAGTGGGGTGGCTGGCCCCCGGTCTCTCACACACACACGCACGCACACTGCATGTAAGGATGGACCCCGACAGCAAACACAGATCCTGCTGTGGCGACTGGTAGTGTAGCCTGCGCCAGAAACTGGGGCCTCTCAGCAGCTGGGGGGAGGAGAGACAGGGATGGCGCAGAGTGGGGCTGATGGCCCCAGGCCTGGCTTATTCTCCGGGGGGACCACGAGCCCCTGGACCGGGAGCTGACCTGTCCATTCTGAGGAAGGCCACAGGAGGAAGGAGACTTGGAGGCACCAGGCCTGGAAGGTGATCAGCAGAAGGTGGCTTTCCACCCGCATTCTTGTCCGTCCCGCCCCCCAAAGCTAACGATAAGGCCAGCCAAAGCCTGGATAACAGGACGGCCTTGCCAGGACCTGTTGAAGTGTCACATCTTTGTACTCCTGTGCTGAGGCCACCTTTATTCTCCCATTTCGCAGAGGGGAGGATTGAGGCCCAGAGAGGGGACGGCCGCAGCTTGTCAAGGGCAAAGCTGAGCGCAAGCGCAGGCCGGCCCTGCTCTCTAGGGCTCTGCTTCCTCCAGCGGAGCGAACGCCAGGAGTCCGTTTGACGGTCACCGTGTGTGAAGGGGAGCATCTTGGGAAAACGGCGTTGTTTGTATTGATCTGTAAAATACACACGATATTCAGAAGCCGCAGCTGGGTGGAGAGACAAGTCCCCAGCACAGTCCCGGGCCCCGCGGTTACGAGACCTGGGGGGTGGGGGTGGGGTCCAGCAGGAGCAGGTGCCAGCCCAGCCTCCAGCTCAGGGCAGGTGGCTGGTTCAGGCGCCCGGCCCGGGGGCGCATGCGGAGCGGCGGTCACCGCCCTGCGTGCGAAGGAGAGGCCGCGCCCCTGCACCCCTGCGCGAGCCGTGCCTGCCGCCGCCGCCGCCGCCGCCGCCGCCCGCCACCCGCCCGGCCGCCCGGCCGGCCTGCCACGAAGCGGCCGCTGCAGACTCGGCGGCGCCAGCGCACCTGCAATAAGGCCGCTGCCGCCGCCGCGCGCCCAAGGCCACCGCCCGCCCGCCCGCTGCTGATAAGATGCGGGGGAGGGGGCGCGGGGCTCAGAGGGAGGGCCCGTCCGCCTGCGGCCCCCCTGCGGGTCCCCTCCGATGGCGTCTTTCTCCAGATCGCCCTAAAGGCTCTGCCTTGCTAAGGCCTCCCTGTCTTGATTTTGCCTCTGCTCTGACTCAGTTGCCTCCCTGTCCACCCACCCCCACAGTGTGTGTGTGTGTGTGTGTGCATGTGTGTGTACACAATTCTGGTTCTGTCTCTGGCCATCCCAGCCCTCTCGACCTCCCCCTCTCTCCCTCACTGATTCTCTCCATCTCTGTTTTTTACTCTCTCCCGTTTGGTCTCACTCTCAGCACTTGAGTCACTGTCCCTGTTCTCTGGCTCCCTCTCTCTATCCTCTTTCCCTCTCTCCCTGTTGCCTTTCTCCTTACCTGGCTCACTGAATGGGCCCACCTTCCCCTGCACCCCAGCTGCTGTGTGTCTCTCTCTGATGTGGACCTCCAATCTCTCCCTCTTATCCTTTACTTGTTTCAGAGTCATTCCCTGCCTGCCTTCTCTTTCTCCCCTTGCATCTCCTGCCTTTTCTCTCTTCACCCCGGCATCCCTGCCTCTGCCCCACCCCCGCTCTCCGAGTCCTGTGGCCTCTCTTTGCTTTGCACGGTTGCACGCGCCTGCCTGCAGGAGCTGGAGCAGCTGGACCCCCGGGGTGGGGCTCAGCAGGTGTCCTGACATCAGTAGGCTGGGCTGAGCTCACCTGGGCGCCTTTCATCTGAGGTTCTGCACCACTTCACAAACAGTCATTAAGGCCCGCCTGGGGGCAGGTCAGGGGATATCAGAGCTTGGGCTGTTTGGTTATCTTCCTTATTAATATACACCCCTTCCCTTAAATGAGTTTAGTGCTGGGGACAGAATCCCAACTGACGCCCAAGAGATTAAGGTCTCAGGGTTGCACAGGCCAGAGATGACCAACTGATAGAGCAGGGGCATGAGTTTCAGCTGCCTCCTCCTGCAGCGTGGGCCTCTGCCAGGAGCTGAGAGGCTGCTCTTCCGAGAGAGCTCTTGGGGTCAAGAGAGGTAGCTGGGTTTCTCAGAATGGGTCCTGCCCCCCACCCTCTGGAAGAGGGGAGCAGGGATCCCAGCCGGACCCAGCCTTTGTGCTCTGGGCTAAATCTGGAGGAGCTGGGGGAGACCGCCAGTGACAGGCTTCATTTCTCCATTCGTTTTTCTGATCCAATTGTGCATCCAGGTGACACCTGCAGACACACAGCTGGGGGCCTCAGAAGCAGCAAGCAGGGACCACTCGGGAACGGGATGCAGGGCAGAGCCCTGGGCACAGAAGGCTGCGCCAAGAGCACAGACACCAGGCAGCAGGGGCTCTGCTGTACAGTGGCCATTCAGTCACTGTCAGCCAATTTTCCCAACCAGTTTTCTTTCCCCCCGATTCCCAACAAAGTGTTACTTCTGGCACTTCCTCTGGTGGTCACAGTCACAACTCACGCTTACTGTTAAGGTGCTCCTCTCCCCTGTAAATAGAAGGTGTGCTCTCTGACGCTCTGAAATGTTGGAATGGGGGGGGAAGTGATACTAACAAAAAGGCTGTGGCCGTTTGGGAATGTCCCCCTGGCTCTGCGTCCAGTACCAAAAGTTACTGGGCTAATCCTGTCACTGAAAGGCTTTCACTGTGTGACCTCAGGCAAGTCATTCGCCCTCTCTGCGACTGATCCATAAAATAAGATCTAAAGATGTCTTTGGCTCCTCCAAGTCTCGGGCCAGGCCGTTCTGTCTCCTGACCTCATACACGTTTCCCACAGAGGGACCCAAACTATTTATTCCAGGGTCACAGGTCTGCTCCCTGTTCCAAATCCCTGTTTCGGTTTTTAGCAAGGGCGGCGTAGGGAATCTTTCTTTCTATTTTTTTTTTTTTTATAGACAAACCTAGTGAAATAGCATGATGTTCTACTTTAAATATTTATGCTCGGGGATGTAAAGTACAGCATAGGAAATATAATCAATAATACTATAATAACTATAGATGGTGACGTATAAGGGAGATCACTTCATAAGTTATACACTAGTAAATGTCTAACCACTACACTATCCCCCTAAAACTAATATCCTATTGAATGTCACCTGTAATGGAAAAATTAAAAGAATTTTTTAAGATTCGTGCTAACATATATTCTCAGTGTGAAAATATTCTTGAAATCTGTAATTTTGCTTTGGTAGCAAATACTACAATCTACTGGTGAGAAGATGAGAGATTTCAAGATTTCTTTTAAACCTTTTTCTCATCATCTACAGGCATTTAAAAAGACTCTTAATCGTGTCCCCTACTTTGACTGTCATTGACGAGAACATCACCTTTCTGCTAATAAAGTAACACTAACCAAGTGTTCACCGTAGAATCTGGCTGCTGGACGCACAGGTTTCGACGGTAAAGGTCTTTCCATTTTTTGTTGGCTGGCCCATTTCTATCATGGGCTCTGGGAAGAAAAGTGCAGGATGTCAGCAAAGCACCTCCCCTGTGCTTCTAGGAGAATATTTAATCTGTAAATCAAATCTCCTGCTCAAGATCAGGAGATGGCTGACAGCTGCATCACAGGAGACGTCTGGACTCCACGATGCTGGTTTTGAGGAAGAAGGCATGCCACCTGCTCGGTGGCCCGACCGGAGCCTGCAGGAGGTGACCAAGGGACCCGGGGACGAGGTCATCTGGCAGGACAATGGAAGCTGACTCCACGCAAGCCACTGAGTCATGCTCTGACCTTGGGTAAGGAGGTTTACCACTGGTGTCCTGCTTTTGCATCTGTGAGATGGCAGTGATAAGGCCCGGGCTGTTGGGACAAGCAGGCAGATAACTTCCAGAAAGCCCTTTGAGCTTCTTGGAAATAGCACGCAAGATATGATTAGGCGCCGGCCTACACCACTGGCATGCCCGCTGCCACCCGGACTGATCTGAGCTGGCTTTGGGCTGACGTGATCGTGGGGCGGTGAAGGGAGCATTTCCATTCCTCCACCTGGTGTCACTCAGCTCCCTCCCTGTGACCCGCCCCGCAGCTCCCAGCCACCACCACTGCCACCACCCTCCACACAGTCCCCATTGTCATTGCGACCCGCACGCTCTTGCTCGCGTCAAACCCCTCCCGAGCCTGAGGTGCCTCCTGCACCTAAAGCCTGCGGCTCTCCCGGCCCAGTCACTTCTCTCGGTGATAATGTCAGGGAGAGCCGGCAGTGACGACTGTCGCAGCCTCTGTGGTATTTGATGGACTCCGTGTGAAGGGCTTTAAAGTCATCATCTCATTTAATCCTCTCTTACCATCTCCTTTCCTGCAGTTATTGCTAAGACGAACGGCTGCCAACGCCAAAAACGTTTCCTAATTTACTCCCTAACATACAACTCCTGCTGGGTGATTTACCTACGTGATGTCACAGAGCCTTCCCCATGGCCAGGCAAGGGAGGACTCCCCACACGGTCCCCCTCTACACCTTCTTGATGTTGCTCCCCTCCCCACATTACAGTACACTTCCTTGGACTTTTGTCAGTTTCCCTAATTGTTCAAGGATGTGTGGACACCTGCAAGGCCTTTGTTAGGGTAGACAGACTGCTGTAATAAGCAAAACTCTCAAGTCTCAGGAGTGTACCCCAATAAAAGTTTGGAACCTTAAGTACTACAGAAGTCAGCAGAGGCCTCTGTTCTGTACAGTCAGGCACCCAGGCGCCTTCCGTGAGGTAGCTCTGCCCTTCCACGTGCCCCTGGAGTCTCCTTCATTTGGCAGGGTGATGGGAAAAGAGGGCGTCGTGGAGGAAGTGGGAGGTTTGCAGGGGCCAGGTAAGGGGGGACTGTCACTAATGCCCACCATCTAAAGGCCGAAACTTAGTCACGTGGTCTTCCCCACCTCCTGCAGACACTAGCTTGTGCCCAGGAGGAAAAGGAACGGAATTCTGTGAACAGATGTGGGTGGCAGGCTCTGCCGCACAAGGAATACATAGATGAAGCGAAGAGACATTCTTCTGGAACAATTCCAAGGTCAAGCATTTTTCAGAGCCACATGCATCACCCCTGGCCCCAAGTAACCTCTCTACCGAGACACCAGCTTGGATTTTCAGCCCCTTGAATAACAATAAAAATATCTGCCCTGGAAGTCTTGACTCCCTGCTAATAGAATTTCCTCAGGGCAACAATAGGAAGTCTGACTACTTCCAAGTTCAAAACCTATCAATGACTCCCTAAGAAAGCAAAAACCTCCTCCTCCGGCGCACTGTGGCCGTCCTTGGGAATATGGCCCTGCTCACCTCCCTAAGCTGTGCAGCGGACCCTTCTGTTGCTTGAAAAAGTCCTGATTGGTCAAAGCTAATCATGTGCCCCCATGTCTCTGCTGGTGATTGGTTGAAGATAGAACATGTGACCCCACGAGGGGCCATCCGCTAGGGGCTGCTTGGACCTTGAAGCTTCTCAGTTCTTTTCATGAGATGAGAGGAAGAAATGGACCTTTTTCTGCCTTTAGCCGTTGGTGTGTGAGAAGGCGAGGCCTGAAACAGCAGAACCAACGGGCAGGAAGGCTCTCCAAGGAAGACGGAAGGAGCCTCGGCCTTCAGTTATGCTGTTGAGCTGCTGAATTCCTCAACCCGAGAACTATCCTGGATCTGTGAGACGATGAAGTCGCTAATGTCTATACTGAATGTTGGCTTCTTGAAACCAACAGTGTCCTAATAGGTGACAGGTAATTTAACATCCAAACAGGAGCAGTTTTGAGAGTGCAAGGAACCACTATTATTAATAATAATTATACCAAGACAACACATGTGAACTGGGACTGAACCAAGCAAAGTGTGGTAGGTGTCTCTTAATGCTATTATAAATTAGACATATCCAAGTTCAAATTCGTTTATATACCTGTTGGACGTGAACTTCCATTTCCTCAGCTACAAAATGGGGATGGTATTATCTAATTCGTATTGTTGGTGTGACAATTTAATAAAAAGGGATATGAAGCACTTCCGACAGTATTTAAACTGGGGTAGGTTAGCTGTCCCTCATTCTACAACCTCAGGGCTCTGGTCTACCTAGTCAGTGTAGTTCTCAAACTCACCTTCAATGGTTGCCCTACAGGGTCTTCAGTTTCTATTATACAAGAAGACAGAATAGAAATAAGGAAAAAAGCCATGGATTATAGGTTTTATGTCCATTTTATAGTGTCCGACAAGTACAAATAAGGAACTTGACTGATTGGGAAATTTCTTTTTGGTTGTCTATGTATTATTAACAGTGACAGGGAAACTAAGACCAAATCACCTGGCTCATGGGGGCCTTATGGTTTTATGTGAGTGGATGGATGGATGGATGGATGCCTTACTTGGACCAATAACCAGTCAACAGTCTGTCTACCAACAATATGGCTTCTATGAAGGTAGATCTGAAAAGATACATGTTTAGAGAAAGGTGCTCTGTGCATTCTATATTCCATTTTTCACCCACTTTCCGGTAGCCATGCCTTTAAACCAGACACTCTATCTGTCCTCGTCCTTGTCTATCTGTCCCCCACATCCCAGTTCCATAGTAACTTCAAAAGTGACACCAGTCACATCTATGAGACAAATTTTACAGACCCCTGTGTCTCTAGTTTCTTCAGTGAAGAAAAACCGATGTAATAAAGTCATTGTACAGGATCTCCGCCTGCAGCTCGATTCAAATCATTCGATGTTTATTGAGCACGATGGAGGCTCGGGCCCTGTTACCCTCTCCAGAGGCATCTGAATTTTAGAGGAAAGAAAGGGGCGGTACTTAATTCAAACCGATTGATTTCCAATGCCCTGCCAAGCTTCCATCGGGAAATATTTGTGTTTTGAAACCTCTCTAAGCCCTCAACATCATAAATGTTTTGTTTGTCATTCCTGAACTACAGGTTTGACAAGTCCTGAAAAAAAAACAAAAGAAGAAGGAAAGAAAACAGGCAGATGCTGATAGGTTCAAAATAAAGAATTCGGCTTAAAGGGCAGTCAGCTCCTTGGTCAGCCATATTGAAATTACTTTTATAAATATTTAATATACCTTTTATGATTAAAGAAATCATAATAATTTGGGAGATAAAGAAATGTGCCAGAAAGAAAGTAAAGTCACCAATCAGAAAACCACTGGCACTGTGGTTTTTATCTTTTTTTCTTGGTGCATAGATACATACATATTTTGGTTTTCGGCAAAAGTGGTATTGTGTACTGCAGATTCCTCTAGAACTTTTCATTTTATCTATCACTAATATTTCTTTTTATTCTTTAAAAACCATGGTTTTATCACTACATATAATTGTCCCTTGTGTAGCATTACCACATTTTCTCTAAGAATCTACTGATGAATACCTAATTTTTTTCCTATCATATCGTTATGACCATCTTTGTGTGTGTGTGTGTGTGTGTGTGTGTGTATCTTTTTTTTTTTTTTAATGTGGGTAGTTCCCTGGCTGGGAAACAAACCCAGACCGCAGAGTTGACAGCGCCAAAGCCCAGCCACTACACCTCAGGGAACCTCCCTGTGTGTGTATCTTGATGACGTCTCTGGCTGTCAGTATTCTCCACTATCTCAAGTATTGTTGCTCTGTTTTTTCCCATTTGATAGGCAAAACAGCATCTTGTTTTAATTTGCATTGATTTTATTATAGTGCTGCATCTCTTTATAGCTTGAATTCCCCATTGATATTTCTTCTTTAGAAACTGATCATACCTATCCCTAGCCTGTTTCTTTTTGCCCCATTTATACATTTGTCTTCTTATTAATTTATTATAGCTCTTCATGTATAATAAAACCAATAATCATTTTACTTCCATAATGTATATATTTCCTCGTATAGTTATCTTCCTTTAGATTTTTTTTTTTTGGTATGTTTTGATTTTCATTTTTTATTTGGTTTACTATAGTATAGCATTGTAGTATTGCTTTTCCTTTTATGATTTAAAAAGGCTCCTCCACCCAGGGTTCAGATAAAAGTATATCTATATTTCCAACGTTTTAATAATCTCACTGTGTACAGGTGACTCTTAATCTGCTTACATTCATTTTGCTACACAGCATAGGGTAAGAGGTTGATGTTATTTTGTCAAGTAGTTTATCATGTGTCACAGCATCATTCCTCAGCTCAGAATAATTTCTCCATTGATTTGAACTTCCACCTTTCTTATAGAGTCTATCCTTCTTTATGTTTTTGTGTGTTTATGGGATTTTACATTGAACTCCATGTGTCTATGCATCTATTAATAGTTTGCATTAGGTACATAGTGTTCGAATCATTGTAGCTTTGTTTAAATTTGGTACTGTAAGACCGCTCTTATTTTCACATAAAATTTATGACTGGTCTCACCTAATTTTAATGTTCAGATCACTCTCACTTTATTTTGGATGAGTCCCTTTAAAGTATTTTTTGGAATTTCATTGGGTTAATTTTAAAAACTAGAGAAGGTGTGGTTCTTTCTTTTTTTTTTTTTTTTAACTCTGATTATTTCTTCAAAATGTTCCTTTGACTCAACCAGATCATCTGCAAGTAACTGCATTTTTATCTCTCTTTCTAGTTTATCTTCTTATTATTTTCCCCCTGCTTTTCTTGCATGGGCTAAAACTTCTTAAAAGTATTCACTGAAGGATGGTCACGGGACTCCTCGTTCTGACTTCAATGGGAAGGCCTCCACAGTGACTAGTGATCTGGTCAAGGTAATCAGCATGAGGTGAGAGGAGAGCATTTCTATTTGTGGTTCAGTGAAGCCTGGTTATTGTTCCTACTGTAAATCACGTGAATTATGAGGTTACCACATAACTTTTTGATCTACATCAACATAATCCTGTTGGTCCATCTTATTTTTCTGCTGTAGAGCCTACTTCACCATGGTGGTTATTCTTCTAATGTAGGATTTCCAACTGTGTTCTAGAGAGGACTGGGAGGTTCCATGGAGCCCCTTGGGAATATGAGGACAAGGAAGAAGAGAAGGTTGGGAGGGGGGAGAGGGGGAGAGAGAGACAACGAGGGCGTGATCCACGGGAGGGGCTGCCCATACCACCCTGAATCGACAAATTAAGATTTCCCTCAGGATTTTATCTGAACAAAGCTTCTTAAATAAGCACATGAATAAAAGCACACTTTTACATACCCCATGATTTAACGTCAATGTTGTCTAGTATGTCCTCATTTATATTCATAAGTGGGTGTGGCCTATGGCTGATGGAGGAACTCTCTCCCGTTACCTACAGGAAAAGTTTAGGATGACCAGCTTGGCCTGTTTGGCCCAGGATGGTCCAGGTTTTATCACCGAACGTCCCACATCCCGGGAAACGACTTAGTCCTTGGCAATTTATAGAGAATAATAGTTCGTCATCTCATGAGCATGGATTATAACTCACTGCTAAATTCTTTTTGACCAGGATTTTGTTTTTAGAGGTGACATGTAGACAACTCTGCAGATATTCTTCATGGTTTTTATACATGTATACAGACATATACACATGTATACACATATTACTCAGTGAAATTATTAACATTTCTCTAGAATATATTCCATGTCACTAAGATTTTTCAGTGTGATGGATATAGAACAGTGGTTCTCACCAGGGGTATATTTTGCCCCTAGGGGACATTGGGCAATGTCTGGAGACACTTTTGGTTGTTATATAACTTGAGGACAAGGGGTGCTATTGGTGTCTAGTGGGTGGAAGGCAGGGGTACTGCTAAATGTCCTACAATACCCAGGACAGCCCCCACCCCAAAGAATCACGTAGCCCAAAATGTCAATGGTGCCGTGGTTGAAACATCCAGAGTTACGTATCGCACTCTTTTATAACTTTAAATGTCTCCTGTATAACTTTGTATCTTGTTTCTAGCTAACGTGAGATATTTAGGTTCTCCCTCTTTTTTTCCTTATTTAAAGTTTTCATTAACTTGTTCTTTTAAAATATTTGCTTCTCAAAGAGCAACTTCTAAAGTTTACTTATCAAATGTTGGCCATTCTTCAGTCCTTGCTTTCTGATGTTCTATTAATGCTCCTTTTCTTCTGCCTTTGCTTGGTTGGTTTTGATTGTCTTTTTCAAACATCTCACGTTGAAAACTATTAGGTGTGAACCCACTCCATAATTTAACTTCAATGTTTGTCTGCGAGAGCTGTGGTTTCACATTATTTCAGGCATCACCAAAGGAGGGAAAAAGTGATAGAAACTTAGAGGACGGTCTGTTTTCCATCCAAAATCATGGCTCCCCCAACTGAACCAAGTCAACTCCCTGTTTTAATTAAGCCCACTAATGTTACAGTTACAAAATGAGACTTCCTTTCAAAAATAGACCTTGAGATTTAAAAAAAAAAAAAAAGATTCATAAGGACATTCAAGTTAAGTAAGGTATGAGGCAGGGAGATGACAGAAACAAGAAGAGGGTAAAAAGTTGAAATAGTGGGAAGAAGAGAGGTCCCCCAAAAGCACCCTAAGTGGATGGAAATGATGGCGGTGGTGAGAAGGGGTGAGAGGGAAGCCAGCCTGCAACTCGGGGAAGTATCGATGAGAAGGCGACCTATCACAATGGCTGTCCTCTCACCATTCCTATTTTATAGATAAGCACACAGGGAGGCTCAGAAAAGGGCACATAACTTGCCCGAAGTCATGGGACTCCAAGAGGCAAGCCCACATGTCTGTCCGATTCCAGAAACCGATGTCTTTTCCAGTACGCCACATTCCCTTGCGAATTACCCCTCCCAGGTAAGAACTAGTGGAAGAATCTCACGACAAAGCAGACTGCCCGATGGCCTCCTGCGCACACACTTCCGCCTGAAGGAAAGTACCCTCAACCGAGAGCTCGGGAAGCCGGGAAAAGTCCACACGCACGACATAAATCTCCAGTTTGCAAGAGCCAGGAAAGTCCCTGGTGCGGAGGCTCTGGAGATGGCTCAGACATGGCTTGGAATTTGGAAGGAAGTAGGAAAGTACCCTCGGGACTGTGGGGACATCGAAAGAGGGTGGTCAAAGGTACAAATCTTCAGCGATAAGATGAATAGGGCCTGGGGATCTAATGTAAAGCGTGGTGACTACAGCTGATAACAGTGTATTGTAGAATTAAAATTTGCTAAGAGATTAACTTTAAATGTTCTCACCAAATAAAACGAGACAGAGAGAGAGAAAGATGTGAGGTGATGGGTGTGTTAATTAGGTAGAGGAAGGAAACACTTTCACAAATATACACATACTGTGAAATCACCATGATGGACACTTTAAATATCTTACAATTTTACTTGTCAATTATACCTCAGCAAAGCTTACACTATAAAAAAATAAAAAAATCAATTTTTAATTAAAAAGCACCTACCTCCTTGTTGTGAAAACAAATGTCCATTAGGTGTCTGACATGTAGGGAATGCTATGTTGTGGTAGCTATTAGTATTGATTATTACTAATATTTTATAAAATATTTCATGTTAATATTATGTTAATTAACAATATAATTGCCACAATAGCTTTGTGACTATCATTACTAATATGATATATCACTTAATGTAATTAATGACAATATTATTAATCTTTAACATTGTAATTGCTTAGTATTAATACTTCTGTGAGTCCTTATTCTTCGGAATGCCAGTCCATTGCCCAGTAAGTACCAGTAGGAGTTTCGGTGGCAGGGGCCATCTAAGCACCTCTGCATCCTTTGCTTTGTTGTGGGGAATGCCTTCCAGATGTGAAGACCACGAGCTCAAGCCAGACTGTGACCTTGGGCAGTTAGGTAACTTTTGTACCTTCATTTTCTTATCTGTAAACTGCAGATGAAATACTACCAACGCCATAGGATTGTTGTGAAGTATAATTGGCTTAATTACGTATCACATTCGGCGGTGTGCCAGAAGCATAGTTAAGTGCCGTGTACGTATTTACTATTATCATTGGATGGTTTCAGTATCTACAGATATGCCCTGTGACCCAACCCGGCATCCCTGTGAGCTGCCATCTTTCCCAGTGCGTCTGACTGGAGAGGTTACTGGTGATTCTGGCGCACAGAAAAGGAGGCCAGTATGTTTGCTTTGCTTTCGGCTGTGAAACCAGAACCCAGAGGTAACAGGCTCCTCGCTGAGGTAGCCGAGCCCTTTTACTGAACTTGGTGGGCTCAGGCAAGGCCCACGGGCTGCTTTAAAAGCAGGTGGAGCATGGCCTTAGGAGCAACACAGCTGTCTCCACTCAGCGTTTTCTTATTGGACAGCCCACATGCATTCATTCATTCTTTCAGCAAATATTTATGGAGCCTCTACTGTGTGCCAGGCACTGTACTAGTAGCTAGGATCCAGCACCGAATAAGACATTATGGACGTGTGTGTGTGTGCGCGTGCATGCATGCGTGTGTGTGTATATAGGAAATATATAAGAGATATATTATAATTTACTGTAAGAGAGCTTATCATTTTCTCTCAATATGTAATATATATGTTATATGTAATATAGGAGTTTATAATCCAGGGAGATAGACATTATTAAAATAGCTTTCGCTCTAGTCTAAAACGGACTAGGCCTGCTGCAAAATAGTTTTGGCTATGTGCCAAAGCATAGGGATTTTTTTTTTCCACTTTAGTCCAATTTAGCAAACATTAACTGAGTATCTATTACATTTAAGGCACCGTGCTAGGGACTTGGAGGATACACTAATGAACAAGAAGCTGCCCTCAGGAAGCTTATGCTCTGGCATGATTATGACCCAAAGATGCTCAGTGCTCGAAGCAAGTGCCCATCTCTGTTACCAGGAAGCAGGACAGTAAATTGGGTGGTGTCCGGGGCCTGCTCTCAGCTCCCCTGAGTCTAGGCTGCCGGCAGCAGGCCCCTCCTACCTGTGACCTTGGGCAAATGATCCAACCTTCTAGAGCCTCGGTTTCCTCATCTGCCAAACTGTGCATAAAAGTAGCTCCTACCTCATGGGGTTGCTATGCAAATTCAGTGAAGTTATCTCTATGGCAAGGGCCCCCAAAGAAAGCTGGTGCTCTCACGTGACAGCTGGTACCACTGCAGTTGTTTTTGTGAGGAATGGTGGAGTAGAAGAGTATGACTTTAAAAGCACCTTTCTGAATTAGTAAGGTGTCAGATTTAACAAAGAAGACTGTTGAGTTTTGTTTTATTTTCAAAGTCAGAATGAACCTCACTACCTTCTCTGGCACTTTTCTGTTGCACGGGTTATTTCTGAAGGTCCCTTGCTTTAGGCCAGTCTCACCTGTCAATGTCTACATAAGCAAATGGACCTGTCTGGGGGGAACCTACTTTCCTGGGTTGCCAAGGCCGGCAGACCTGCCCCCGTGCACCCTGGGGGTGCCTACACTACAGTACAGCCTTTCATTGACTCAGCAGGCTCCCGAGCAGGAAGACTAAGTGATCTGGGCCTCAACTTCCCGTCACTCAGGCCAGCCCTGGCTCCGGGCAGCAGGGTGACCCTGAGTCACGCTGGGTGGATTCCGGACATTGACAGGAACTGTGCGTGGATCAGCAGGTCCACGCAGGGTGGCCATGTGATTGCTTTGTTCTGAGGGCTGATCCTGAGTTCAAAGGTTGACTCTGTGACTTCCTAGTGATAGGACTTTAGGAGAACAACCCAGTTTCCTCTTTGAAGTCCTGAAGGAGGTGATGTATGCCCCCTACCGAGTGTGGGGAAGGGCAAATAGACAGGACTTCGTGAGGGACAGTGTGGGACAGGCATTGTTACTAGCGCATTGACACGAGTGTGAATGGTACTGACGGTGTCACATATTGGAAACACGGCTGCTTCCCGTCCCTCATCCTTTAAGTAAGCCATTTCCCATGAAGCCCCAGACCAGCACTCGAGGCACGAGACCAGTCATTTAGGAGCGATGGTAAGTCTATATACAAGTTAAAAACAAAAAAGATATTCATGTAAGATGCATTAAAAACACATACGAAGGCTGTCCAGAAAGTATCCATCCACGTTCTAGGAAAAATAGAGGCATTTATGGCTGGTATATTGGATACAAAATCATTTTTTCCCCTCTCACCCTTGGAGAAGATAATTCTTCCAAATGCTCTTGTGCTACATCCATCTCTCCCAAAGTACATTCGGGGAAAGGAGGTGTCATTGTATGGAACAAAATAAATTACAGGGGGAGGGGTGAAGAGGTCAGTGAGTTTGGGAAATCCTGAGCTGCACCGAACCTGATGGCCTTTTTTTCTTACTGTGGGGCTTCTTGGAGCTTCTACTCAGGGGTCAGTGCTGTGGCTCTCCGGGACAGGGGAGGACAGGGGAGGCACGTGCTGCCTACGTGGCCAGGTGCCCCTGAATCAGGGAGCACAATGAGGACTCTGATGCTGGGGACCTCCCGCCCCAGGCGTTTCCTGTGAAAGGCCTCACTCCGCCTTCCCTGCAGCCCACGTGCCGTGGCCTGGCTGCCCCGGAAACTGGAACTTTCTTCCTGGCCTCTCCCTTCTTCCACCTGGCCACCCAGAAGCTCGGACTCAGTCCTACTCTTGACCTTCACTCCTGGGTGAGTCAGGGTCCTGTTCACCAACCTCCCACAGACCACGGTGCCCGAGGCCAAATAGCTACTGAACCCTTTTACTGTCTCACATGCCTCCTTTGGGGGAAATTGGGCTCCTTTTTGGATCTGCCAAGATGGTTCGAGTCTCCTGCGAGAGCACTGCTATTTGATGTCAATGAGGAGCCTGTTGGTGGCCATGATGAGGATACAGTAATATACAACTCATCTTGATAGGCACTGTGCTCACCCCTCTGAGGCGGGTACTATTAGTATCCCCATTTTCCGGATGAGGAAACTAAAGTTCAAGGAGGTCCTGGGACTTTCCCATGATCTCCCAGCAAGTAAGCCATGAAGCTGGTATTCATATATTCTGACTTAATTCAGAAACTGACTTAATTCAGAACCCATGTTCTTAAACTACCCGGTGCGGGTTCTCTCAAAAAGACAAGTAACTGGAGATCTTTGAAGAACTCACACGGGCAGAACAACACCAAAAGGACCCCGCACAGAGGCCCTGAAAGACCTCAGCTCCCTCCAAACACTCACCTAGTTGCCTCAGAACGTAATACTAACATGCCAAGCCCCACAGAGTACCCGGGCCTTGCATGCCCACCTCTGCCTTCCACTCGCTCACCCCGACACAGGAGACGCAAGCATACGACCCCATGTAACGTGCCAACGGGATCACAGGCCCCTTGGCGCTACTCCATCTCGGCTACGGGCATTCTTTTATTCCATCAGCACCTTGCTTTCTTCTTGTCTACGTGATGGGGTCACGCGGCACTAAGGGAAGTGGCCCTGCCCCACGGGCAAAAGACACTGCCTGCGCCTGGGCTCCCAGGAGCTTGGCTTCTCCCGCTAATGACTAGCAGGCCGCGAGTCACCGCTGCCCACTCCCCTACCCCAGCCGGAGGAGATAAGGCGCCGTCCTACTTCCTGCATCTGCTGCCTCCCCGTCACGTCGTTGGCGCCACCGAGGTGCCTGGCGCCCGCCGCCACCTCCCACCCCATGAGGTGGCAGCTTATCATCACAGGGTGAAGTGAAGCGATGCGTGTGTCCACACAAGAGCTGGCTGTGGGGAACACTTGCAGGCTCGTAAAAGGTGCTGTATAAATCAATTATTAATACTAATCAGAGCATAATGGCCCCAGGAGCAGGAGACGGGTGGCCTGGGTACAGGCGTCACACCCTCTCTGACACAGTCCCCAGAACCAGGTATGTCATGAACGAGGAAGAGATCGAGGAGAGATGACCTGACAGCAGGGAGGATTAACCTCTTCTCTGCGAATCCTGCCTGGCCTTTCAAAGGCTTCCACCTGACAGCCCTGCCCGAGACAGAGAAGGTTCTGGAACTTTGGAGTGGCGGGGCACTGAAAGCAAGGTTTTATTTAGTGCCAGTACTTCATTCTAAGCTCTTCGTTGACTGCAGCCAGGACTACAGTTCATCCCTCCCGTAGGACTGTGGAGAAAACAGTGCCCACCGAGATGTGATTCTCCTAGGCCAGCTTGGCCTTCTGGGCGTTGGGAGGTGCCCTGCACAGCACCCCTGAGCTGGTATTTCCTCATGTCACTTCCTGTGCCCTCCTGGGATCCACCTCATGAGCTGAGACAAAAGGAACAATGTGTCCAGGTAATGAACACGATGGATTGATTTCGTGTTCATTGATGCTCCAAGACCTGAGATATTAAAATTTCTCTGTGAGTGGTACAAAAGTTACCCAAACAACACTTTTTTTTTGGTGGGGGAAATAAAAGCAAACCATTTGGGCTCTTTCAGAAATAACTATTATGCATCCTAGGGCACATGTGGCATCTACAGGTGTTAAAGGACCAGATTAAAACTGGACTGTGAGGAATACTAACATCCTAAAGGCTGGGTATCCCTGTCCTAAGAAAAAGAATGGATAATGACAACAAAGATTCGTCCAGCATGAACGGCCTGAGAATCTAAGGTACCAAGAGAGGTGGTCCAGAAGGGAGGAAGGAATCTTGGCAGAAATGAAACGGAAGAGACCCAGAGAGCAAAAGCACAGAGAAGGCGGCCTGGGGGTGGGGGATGGGCCACGGTGGGTCTAGGCAGCAGACACCAGCTCCAGGAAGAGCACCTTGAATCAGCCTCGTTTCCTTTGGCCAATAAAGGTGGTGTGGTAGGCAAAGTCATGGTCCCCAAAAAGATGCCCTCGTCCTAATTCCCAGAATCCCTGGGATTTACGAATGCATGGCCTCACATGGAAGAGGGGCTCTATAGATGCAGTTAATTTGGACCTTGAGATAAGGAGAATATCTTCAATTATCCACCTGGGTCCAATGAGTCCAATGCGATCACAAGAGTCTTATAAGAGGGAGGCAGAAGGGTCAGTGTCCGGAAGGAGACACAGTGACACACAGAGGTCAAGTTGATGCAGCGGCTGGCTTGGAAGAATGGAAGGGGACCAGGATCCACGGACGGCAAGCAGCCTCGAGAAGCTAGGAAAGGCCGGGAAAGAGATCCTCACTGGAGCCCTGAGGACGGCTGGAGTTTTGACCTTCCGACCCCTGGCACAGTGAGCTGGGAAACGTGCGTTGTTTGGAGCCTTGGCCGCTGCGGTCATGTGCTCCATCAGGACCGTGCAGGGTGCGGGAGGCTGGGCGGGGCCCCATCTCAGCGCTTTAATGCCTGGGTGCTCACGTCACAGAACCGTGCCCAAGAGCCCCCCTCAGCGGAGGGGTATCGTCCGTGATTCATTGCCAAGAGCCCATTGCTAAAGTTTGGGAATCGTTTACTTTAACGTTTAGAATAGGTTCATGCATTTGTTCATCCATCCAACAAATGGCCATTGAACAGCGCCCGTCAGTCTTGTGAACGTTCACCCTGCCCTGTGGGCAGAGCTTCATGAGGGCGGCTTTTGCATCTAGCAGTGCCCTGCCACATCCTTTACGCCATGGCCTTAGTTGCTTTTCATACATTATCCGATTGTTCCTTCTCCCAAGAGCCCTAAGGTGTAAGAAATGGGAGCTCAGCAGGTTGAGGCTTAAAGAGTTAAAGGCACTTGCCCAAGATCCTGGGGTCATTAAGTGATGGAGGCAGGGTTCAAAACCATGTCTGCCCAGGGCGCCTTTCCTCACCAGCCCCGTTCCCCAAACCTTCTCTGACCCCAGCATTTCCCTCGGCTTTGATCAGCTGGGCGGCCAAGCAGTCCTAGCTCACAGCATTTCTCCAGGGCCCTTATCTTTATTAACTGTGAATTTACCTCCCTGCAGAGATAGGGCTCTCGGGGGAAGGGCCCCCTGTCCACACCTGGGCAAGTCTTGCCGGCTTCAAACAGGTCAACAGGCAACTGGGAGCCTTTAATTGCCTTCTTCCTGGCCGAGCCCCCCTCCCTCAAGTTCAAACTTGCACTGTAAACACCGTCTCCAGGACCAAAGGTAAGGGAGGTGAGGCATGAGGGTATTAACCTGTAATCTCTGATAAGACCAGCGCATTTCGCAGCATCATAAACGAATTCTTGTCGCCTGCTGTCTGCCAGCAGGGCAGGAGGTGAAGAGCAAAGCACGGAGTGATACGAGGCCAACAAGCGCCCAGTCAGAGCGGAGCGAGCCGGTCGGATCAGCAAGAGGCCACCCAGAGTGTCCCCTCCTGGCCGGTGAAGGCTTTGGTGACCTGTTCTGCACGGCATCACACAGTTCACCTTACGGCCACTGGGCAATAAGTAGGTGGCTTCCTTTCATTTTATTTATTTATTTTTTTTGGACAAGGCAAAGATTGCCCCCAAATCCGACTGAAATCCACTGTCCCAGAGTAAGCCTAGAATTAGTCTATAGAATAGAGGCACCTCTTAGCCTATATAGAACGGAGTTGTCAGTCAAAGGCTGTCATGCTGACCTCAGGAAGCCCCTCAGCTAGAGCCACTTCCCGTAAGTCTTGTGGTTCTACAGAGTCCTCCCTTAGGGGACCTGGACAAGGGACTCAAAGGCCGTCCAGTCCGCAGTGATTCTGAAAGAGCAGGGACGTCTCCCAAGTATTGTCTAGGGCTATTTTTCGCACTTGTTGGATGCCTTTCGACACAACTTTCCTGAATGCCCACAAAATGCCAAGTGCCAAATATCACGGTAAAGCCCTGGGAATGTGAGGGTGTCCCAGATGTATATGCATGGTTTCCTGAAATTCCTGCTCTAGTGGGGGACGAAGCCAGGTCAGCAGGGAACTGTAATACATGGTGACGAATGACGTGCTGAGACAGAAGGACAAGCAGACCTCCCCCGGGTCCTCTGCCCACTGGGAGCCAGCACGTACTGACTGAGTGCCAGATCATTTCGTTTCCTGACGCCAGTTCACCAGGTAAAAGTGCTGTTCTAATTTGCATAACGCATCCCATCATCAGGTGTGCCCAGACTTCCTGCTGGTTGGCAATGATCCGCGCATCCGTACGTCTCGGTGGAAGGAGATGGCCCGCATGTCAGGTGTTTGGAAAGTGTCACTATGCTTGTCGGAAGTGAAACGAAAACGCGCTTAGGCAGAGGAAAGAGGGCGCGTCAAGGGTCTTTAAGAGTCCAGCTTTGAGACATTGGTTCAGGATAGAGATATGATTAAATTCAAAGACATCTTGACCTGAAAAATGTGTTCATCTCCCTGACTTAAGAAAAAAGAAATAAAGAAAAGAAAGAAAGAAAGAACTCAAAACCACAACCTGATTTTCAAAATCAGTCCATGCAGATATTCCTGATTAAAGATGTCCTTTATGATGTGACTTATACTACAAGAAACTGGAAATATCTAAAAGTCCATTATTAGGAAAATGGTTAAGTTTCTTTTTTTTAAATCGAAGATAAGAAAGACACCAAAATGTCAACCAGAGTGGCCTCTGGGTAGTTGAGAGAACACAGTGATTCAACAGAGGAGCTGTGGGGTCAGAGACCTTTGGGTCAAGTCCTGGCTTCACCACTTCCTAACTGACATCCTTTGGGAAAATGAATATTCTCGCCCAACCTTGCTTTTCTCTTCTGAAAAACTGGGGCTCACAGCAACACCCACCTCATCGGGCTGCTGTAAGAATTTAAAAAATAGTAATGACACAAGTAAAGAGTACAAAATAAATGTTGGATAACGAAAGCTATTCTATGTGTACACATGTGATCAAACCTTAGGGGTGTGTAATTTACTAAACTTTCCACAATTTAAACAGACTACATATTACATTAGAATGAGATAGACATGAAGCATTTTTAAATTGTACAATTAAAAACAAATCAGAATACAGATGTCAAATCAGCTTCAAATGGGGTTAATTCCCCATAAAGCAATGTATTGGGCTTGGCAAGGATTGCGGTGATTAAAATATCTGAGCTGATAAGGATCACTTCTTACCTTTTTAGAGAAGTTTTCAATAAAATAATGAGCGAGGGTTAGAATTTCCGTGTGTCTGTCCCATGAATATGAAGTAAGGAGGTGTTCTTGAAAGTGTTGAGGGAAACTTTTACCGTCTGGGTGAAGCGAACTGGTACACAGCTGAGAAACACAAAGGAATGACGCTTAGAGCATAAATTCCTAAGCGGCTGGAACGTTCGATTAACCAATATCCGTTATCCTGCTCAAATTTTAGAGCACAAATGGGACGGGGAAAATGAGTTTGTATCAGAAGTTGGGTAAACAAAGAGGCAAAGCTTCCAGGGATGACTTCCCTGAGTTCCTGGTCTCGATTTCCAGGCCCCGGGACTGAAACGTGAGAAGTCTCACTGCCTTCCCTCAGATTCCCAAAGGGTCTACGGCCCCCGGATACCTGAGAAACTGTCTTACATCTTCAAACCTGAATGAGAAGATACATTGAAAAATGATGGATCTTAAGACACACCCAGGAAACATGCAACTGGTCTTTCCTACACTGGCCTAGTCCACCACTGTGTGCCTGGCACAGAGCGCATGAGCAAATGAATAGATGGGCACCAGGGGTGAAACAGGGTGCAAAGATTACCCACCCAAGATCTGGGGTATGCCGGGCACCAAGATTCCACGTCAAATCTCAGTTATGCTGAGGAATCCCCTTCGCCGAGCACCCAGCTTCCTGAACATACCAAATTAGTACGGAACGTTTGAAGTTTTCTATTCAGAGAGCTGCCGAGATGCATGTTCCGAGCAGGGACAACCCATCCAGCCAACAGGTTGGGATCGTGCAGAGTAAATATTTAAACATGGCAAGTTCAATAGCTGTTAAATAGATTCAGTAAAGGCTCATTTTTAAAAATCAATACTCTCACTAACAGTAATGCACTAGCCTTCAACAGAAGGGAGGCGACTGAGTTGAAATCATTTTTGAATCAGAAGTCCATCGGAGCCAGTGTCTCAGACACGTCCCCCCAAATTGGTAAGAAAACAAAACAAAACAAACAAAAACTCAGTCAAGTAGCTGTCTCCTGTAATGAATTGCCAGGAGGCGGGGTCTATTTCCCGGAAGCTGATGGGGACCACAGATTCGCCCCGGGCGGGGTGAAGGGTAGACGGGGTAGGAAAAGCAAGTACACAGGGCACGGGGACAGGGACTCCATGGCTTCCATCTGGGCTCACTGAGACAAGGACTCGGTTTTGCAACCTGGCTGCACGCAGGAGTCGCTGCGTGGCCTTGCGTACGGAACTTCACCACCCTGATGGCGCAAGTGCCCTCCCCACTCCTCCGTGGCCTTCACCATTCCAACACAAGGGTCAGACTCCCAGCTCTCGGCACCTAGACTTGGCCTGAGGGCTTTGCCTGGAGTCAGACACAGAGGAAGTGGCCTAACTTAAGGCCCACATGGCGGCCCCCCATCTCTGAGTGAGGGGAGCTGGCCCCGTATCTGCAGCGTGCGCTGTACGCCACCTCCCAGCAACCCAGGTGGGAGGGAGTCCCCATCGCCCACGGAGGTGACCTGCAACAGCACACTCTGAGTCGGCTGCCTGCTCTTCTGTCTTCCCCACCCCCACTCCCCACCCAGGGCCCCAGGGTCACCTCCCACATAGACCCCTTCCACCCTAAATCTCATCTCAGGTCAGGGCATCACTTTTGGGGACTCAGAAAAGACTGAAGTATTTGCCTCTGTACTATCAAATGGGGACCCCAGCAGTACCGACCTCGGAGGTGCGCTGTGCGAAGTTGACGATACAATGCCACGGAGCACTTAAGAGGGGCTCAGTAAATGCCAGCAATGGCTGTCATTAATGCCACAGGTCAAAGTAAGAGCCCCTCAGCTTACGCAAAAAACAGTGGGGTGACGAGTGGTTGGGTTTCTTCTTTCCACTTTCCTACATTTATGACATGTTGAAAATGTGGTGTTCACAAGCAGCGGGGCGTCAGGCAGCCCAGGGACCAGGCTACCTGGGTCCAACTGCAGCTCTGTCCACTACACTGCTCTGTGCCTCAGTTTCCTCAGATGTGAAACGGGGGGAAAGAGCATCAACCTGTTAGGTTTTTGGGATGTTTCAATGGGAAAAATCTATGTAAAGAGGCTGGCACGTGCTAACAGAGGAACAGACATTAGCTGTCGTGATGGAAAGGGGATTAATAAACAATAGATAGATCCTATATGTATTTGATGCATATTTAGAATATTTCCTGGATAAGGATTAAAATGCGTTCAACAAGCTTCCCTACTAAGAATTAGGCCAATTAGGCTTCCGGTGGGTTGTTTTGAAAAATACGTACTTTATGGCCTTTGCCCTAGACCGAAGGCTAAAATGGGTTAGCAAAACAACAACACGTGTTAGTAATGGGCAGAAGGAAATGGCTAAAAATAAGTAAGTTCAAGATGATCTATGTCAGGAAAAAGATATGGCAGATGTTAAATAGGAGCGTTGGCTTACCTACAGCAGTGGTGGTGGAGAGAGAGTGTGTGTGTGCCCAGAGAGTCTTACCTCCTATAGACAACCAGTAAAGGGCAAATTGGGCCGGAACTGCACACAGGTGCCTAGTAGAAAGATGACAGTGTCAGAGAGCCCAGTCAAGGAGATGATGGCAATGTCACAGACTCTAATCTGCTGAATCTCCTGAAATTGATTGTCGTCCCTTGAATCGGCAACTTACCCATTCTCTGTTCACTCAGGCATTGTCTAGTGTCTACACGCCAAGTACAACAATGACACAGCACCAGGAGGACCAGACACTACTGCACGTATTTCTTACTGTGTCCTGAGTCTGGTGCTAAGTCCTCTCTACTTGTTATTAAGGTGTTTCATTCTCACAGAAACCCTGGGGAAGGGATACGAGTGTCCTCGTCGTATAGGAGAGGAAACTGAGGTACAGAGAGCTGCGGGACCTGTCCAAGAGCACACAGCTAGGAAGCGGGAGAAACAGGATGTGAACTCAGGTGTGCTGGCTCACGGGCCGCCCTCCCTTCAGCACTGGGCGGGTGTCTTCAGGCCCCGGGCATATTTTGGCATCAGTAATGTCCCACTTCCATTTCATCGCCCCACACATTGATCCTGTGCAGATATTACTAACTGAGGGCTGAACTCGCACCCTAGTTGTGGCTGAATCCTCTGAATCCTTCTTAACACACACTCCACGGAGCCACTACCAACCCATGGGAACCAGCCTGAGAGACAGAACCAATGGGAACGTTAACTCAGTTAAGACAGTTTGGACTTCAAGCAACAGAGGCTGACTCTAGGTCACATAAGCCCTAAGGACTTCACTGAGAGGATCTGGGAGAAGTCGAGAAGGCTGAAGAAAATGAAACAGGAACGCCCCGGGGGCCTCGAGGGCAGGCTAGGTCGACAGGTTTGCCCTGGCAGCCCCATTGAGATTCATGAGTGCTAGGCATATTGTTTCCCCTAGTCCTGGAGTCCTTCTGCTCAAGATTTAAATTCCCAGGACAGTGTCTATAGGTTTAGCACAGGTCATCTGCCCATGGGAACAACACAGACTGACCATGAGTGAGTGATGACATAGGCAACGGAGGAACTATATGAAGGGGAACAAAACCTCTGGGCAGCCCCAAACACCACCCCCAGCACGACCACCAACTATTCAGTGCACCCGACCCAATCCACCCAATGAACCAGGCCTGCGAGTTCTGGTAGAACCATGGGCTGCCGAACAGGCTAATGGGTTGGTTGGCAGGTCACCACTGAGACAGCTCTGGCGACGATCACACATTGAGCCTGGGTGTCTGCACCTGGGAACTAACACATCAGCCAGAGCAGAGGGCCAGCAACCCCCCAGATGGGCCTCTGAGAGCCTCTGATGGGATCAACCCGTTGATTAACGCAATTAACACCATTAGGAAAGGAAGTTGTTAAACTAAATCAATTATCCACAGGCATCTATCACACTAAGTGTCCCTCTTTGTCTTCAGCACACTGCGCTGTTGGTGTTTCAGTGGTGATGGCCATTAAAAATAAATGATTCTTGTTGATTTTCTATTGATATAGCTATTAATGTATTGGTGCCTGGGTGTGTAGGCCGCTTACGTGTAGTGTACAGAAAATAGATGTCCTAACAATAGGAAGTGCATATCGACTCCCGTTTCTCAAATCAGGAGGTAAATATTGACCAACAAAAAGCACTACGAGTTTACGATGAACTAAGAGGCAAAACGTTCCCATCAGCGCCATCTCTCCCCAATTCCTCGTAACATTCATCTTCTGCTGTACGGAAGCTCAGACGCACGGCCGTGATTCTCTGCCTTTGCCTGTGTCTAAGCCAGCTTCCTCCATCCTGTCCTAAGGCGCTTGGGGACAGTCTGTTTTCATCTTTACAGAAACTCTCATCCCTTGGCCTCCTCTGAACATGTCCATGACTTTAGCAAATTTAAGTCTTCTCTATACATCTTGCATGCTAACCCTAAGACCATTTTCTTAAATCCAGCCCCCAGTGCAAAGAATGATGAGTTAACATTCATTGAGCTCCTCCTGCTACCCAGCCCTTCGCATAGTTCTCTAATGATTATCTCCGCCTCATAGGATGATGATACAAACAATAAAACCTATTGCTTACGTACCAAGTGCTCCTTTAAGCCTTTCCAACTATGATGTAATTTAAACTCCTGGCTAGCTCTGAAGGTAGCTTTACTATGGCCATTTCACTGATGAAGAAACTGAGGCAGAGAAAAGATTAAGTCCTAATACACCGCTGATAAATTGCAGCATAAGCCAATTATTCTGACTCTGATTTCCCCCTTGCTTGTCCATATTTCTCTGTCTGCACTTACTGAAAGTTTCATAGCAGGTGTCAAGTGTCAGGCATATATTTTTGCTGTCGTAGAAATCTGCCCTGGTGTTCACATGCTGGTGGATGTGTATGTGTGTGCGTGCCCACCCCAACCCCCAGACAAAGGAAATTGAATCAATTAGTGAAGCAAGAGGTTCAGACCAGACTCTGATCCCCAACTCTCCTCTTCAAGGCAAGACAGCTGTCGGGAAAGTGCGCTCTCTTCAGAGAAATGTAGATTCTGTAAGCTTTTCTTGTGTTCGGAATGAACATTCAGATCTCTCCACCGCAGCAGTGCCTGCCACGAGCACCGAGGATCAGAGACGACGGAGGACGCCTTACGCTCCCCTCGGGGCCTGGAATGGGACGCAGCACCCAGAAATACCTGCTGGATCGATCAGAGTGACTAGGTTCGACAGAGCAAGCCAGACCAGGCAGGGGCGGGGAGACGTGTTGCCCGGGGCAACCCGGGGAGCGCGAACAGGTAGAAAAGCCAGTTGTTCCCAGCATCCTGCTGCCAGTGCCGAGAAGGTCAGGCTTGTACTGAGGCCTCCCAAGGAGGTTTAACAGGGCCAACCAGAAAGGCAAGCTGGCCCTTCCCTTGGGGGCTGAATTGTCAAGAACCGTTTTAAAATGTCTCAGACGCTCCGTCAAGACGGTACTTCTTGAGCTGGCTAATCTGGAACTGGGGTCAGCGATGCTTGGAAATCGCCAGGAGAGGCGTTAGCTTCAGCGTTCGGCTAGGGAAACCTCAGAGGTTTTCATCGTTGGGTCAGGGATTGCTCGGGGTTCGGGGTACCTCCTAGTAAAACAAGCAGGGAAAGAGGAGAGGCCGGAAGGAGAATGGTGAAAGGGCCACTGGTGGACTTCTTCCCTTAATTCGTTTAGAACGACACTCTGACTGCCCTGGAAAGACTGAACTTGCACCATTGTCACATCACAAGTCCTTTGCGGATCATTGCTACGCTGCCTGGTGGAGACCCCGGGTGAGCACGCGTGGCCTTCATACCAGAACTAACTCAACCAGCCAGGTGGTGGCAGCGTGATGGCCCTCCGGAGATGTCCACCCCTCAATCCCTGGAACTCCAGAGACCTGTGAAGATGTCCGCCTCGATGGCAGAAGAGACTCTGCAGGCGTGATTAAGATGAAAGGTTGTGAGAGGAGGTTATTCTGGAGTTCATAAACACGAATGAAATTCGGACATGTTATACATGGGTGGTCCTGAAAGACATTATGCTAAGTGATCTATGCCCGATACACAAAGTCGTATATGGTAGGATTCCGTTTATATGAAATGTCTAGAATAGGTAAAGCCTTAGAGACCGAAAGGAGATTGGTGGTTGCCAGGGGCTGGAGGAAGAGAAAATGGGGAGTGACTGATGAATGGGTACAGGGTTTTCTTTTGGGGTGATGACATGGCTTGCAACCATGTAGAAGTGGTGGTTGCACAACACTGTGAATGTACTAAGTGTCCCTGAATTGTACACTTTATAATAAGTTAATTTTATGGTATGTAATTTTCACCTCAATTAAGAAACAAGCCAACAGTCCGTTTATTTGGCCGCTATGACTGGCCCGTGCTTTCCAGCTGAGCAATGCAGACCCCCGCGGGCCACTGCCAGGTACCCAGTGCTGCCACCGTGCGCGTCAGACGCAACGTGCTCCTGCCAGTCTGTCGGGCACCACCGTCTCCTGTTGGGGAACCTGCACAACTGAAGATCCGCAGTCCTGGAGAAACCCAAGTGTCCTGGTCCCCCTATTCTACGCCCTTCGCCCCTCAAGAGCGCGTCCTATGTCTTTAGCAGAACACCTGAACGTGATTCTGAGCAAAACGCGGGCAGGCACCACTGGCAACCAAAAGATCTGACAAGCCAATGATCGGTGCTGGGGTCCCACACCGAACCTACAGCAGAGACTTAGAACCTGGTAAAAGGATTGCCCTTCGCCATTCCCAATCCTGCAGGAAAGCCAGCCTGTCTGCTAAGGGATGCCTATGCGCACCCCAGCCCCAACATCAAAGTCTCCCCGCCCTCTGATAAAACCAGGCCTGCTCACTACGGATATGCAGCAAGGGAACAACGCACACCTGCTAGGAGGACACGCTGGGCGCTGGGGGAGGGGCACGCGGCTGGGCACGAGGAGAGCTGGGCGCTGGGGG
>PVJL010010489.1:0-49060 GCA_004026885.1 Lyroderma lyra | reverse complement strand
TTAGTTATGGCGGTCCTAGAAACAATACAACTCACTACCACCTACCCCACATGTCATTGATTGCGCGTAAACATTACTCCGTGTCCTGGTTTTTCATGCCTGTGGAGATAGTAATGCCAATGAAGCTATATAAGGAAAATAAATATGGGTAACTTTTTCTTATATGGTAATGATATTTTTTGTGTTGATTCATTCCATGCTCACAGCACCCCTGTAAGGTATGTATGTGTGTATATATGTATGTGTGTGTGTGTGTGTGTGTGTATGTTTGTGTGTGTGTGTATATATATATATATATATATATATATATATATATATATATAGCGAATCGGTTCACCTAGTGACAAAACCCACCACATTAACTTAGCACAATGAAAAGTACACACAATTCAACACCTAGTAAAATGAGATTGGTCCTGACTCCATTCCTGACATCAAACACTTTCTCTTTAATCACAGGCACTGATTGTCCATAACATAGCGAGCATTGTGTGTGTGTATGTGTGCGTGTGTGTGTATGTGTGTAGTTTAGAGAAAAGTAAGGTTAAAGAAAATTCTAGGTACATGGAGAGGAAATCAGACTAATCCATCAGAACAATGCTGTTTTACTACTTGATGAAAGTGGTCTTTATCACCACACACCAAAAAAATAAATAAAATAAAACGGCCAGCAGACATCCAAATATTTTCTCCAATTCAGTTGGCTGTCTGTTTGCATTGTTGATACTTTCTTTTGCTGTGCAAGAGCTTTTTAGTTTGATATTGCCCCATTCATTAGTTTTGCTTTTACTTCCTTTGTCTTTGAGGTCAGGTTCATTAAGTTCTCCATGAACCCGAGGTCTATAAGTTTAGCAGCAATGTTTTCTTCTATATAGTTTATTGTTTTGGGTCTTATTGGGAGGTCTTTAATCCATTTTGAATTAATTTTAGCATATGGTGACAGTTCACAATTCAGATTCATTCTTTTGCATGTTTTTCCAGTTTTCCCAGCACTGTCTAGTGAAGAGTCTTCCTTTTCCCCACTGCATATTTTTCACTCATTTACCAAAAATTATTTGTCCATGTACTTGTGGATTTATTTCTGGGTTTTCTATTCTGTTCCATTGGTCCTTTTGTGTCTGTTTTTCTGCCAGTACCAAGGTGTTTTGCTTATTGATGCTTTGTAGTATATATTGAAATCGGGGAGCGTGATACCATCAGCCTTATTCTTTTTATGTGGTACTGCTTTAGCAATTTGAGGTCTTTCATAGGTCCACACAAATCTGGTAATTATTTTTTCTTTCGTCAAAGTATGTTTGTGGGATTTTGATGGGAATTGCATTAAATCTCTATATTGCTTTGGGCAATATGGCCATTTTAACAATATTACATCTTCCTATCTGTGAATATGGAATGTCTTTCCATTTCTTGGTATCCTCATCAATTTCTTTCAAAAGTGTCTTATAGTTTTCAGTGTTTAAATCTGTCACATTCTTTATTAATTCCCAGATATTTCATTCTTTTTGTTACAATAGCTAACTCATTGGGACCCCACCTCACTCAGCTCCGCCAACACCAGAGGTACATTTTCCAGTAAGCAGTCAGGCCGACCTGCATTGCAATCTTCCTTGGAAAACTATTGAAGTCTTCAGGCCCCAGGCTGGCAGTGACCAGAATTTGTATGCTCTGAGATTTTTGCTGAGTAGCTCCAGGAACAATGCTGGCATCAAACCAGAATCTACAGGTGATGAGGGAGACAGTGCCAGGGCCCATCAGGGCACTTACTACATAAAGCTATCCAGCAATACTGGGAGACATAGCAGATCTACATAATACATATAAACAAATACAGACAGGTATTCAAAATGAGGAAATGAAAATATGTCTCAAATAAAAGAACAGCAGAAAAATTCTAGAAGAAGAACTAAACAAGATGGAAGCAAGCAACCTATCAGATACAGAGCTGAAAATGATGGTTTTAAGGATGCTCAAGGAACTTAGTGAAAATTTCAATAGAGAGATAGCAAGCATAAAGAGGAACATAGAAACTATGAAAAAGGACCAGTCAGGAATGAAGAATACTATAACTGAAATTCAGAATGTAATAGAAGGAATCACCAGCAGACTAGATGGAGCAAAGGATCAAATCAGCAAATTGGAAGACAAGGTAGCAGAAAACATCCAATCAGAATAGCAAGAAAAAAAAAGAATCCAAAAAAAATGAGGATAGTTTAAAGGGCCTCTGGGACAACATCAAGCACAGCAATATTCACATCATAGTAGTACCAGAAGGAGAAAAGAGAAAGCAAGGAATTGAGAACGTATTTGAAGAAATAATGACTGAAAAATTCCCTAACCTGGCGAAGGAAACAAGACATACCACCCAAGGAAGCAGAGAGTCCCACATAAGAAAAACCTGAATAGGCCCCCACCAATACACATTGTAATTAAAATGGCAAAGGTTAAAGACAAAGACAGAATGTTAAAGGCAGCAAGAGAATAGCAACTAGTTACTTATAAGGCAGCTCCCATAAAACTGTCAACTGGTGTATCAACAGAAACTTTTCAGGCCATAAGGGGGTGACAGAAAATATTCAGTGTGATAAAAATCAAGAACCTACAAACAAGATTATTCTATCTAGCAAGGCTATCATTCAAAATCAAATGACAAAGAGCTTCTCAGACAAGAAAAAGCTAAAGGAGTTCATCACCACCAAATCAATAATACAAGGAATGTTAGAGGGACTGCTTTACGATGGGGGCAAAAAACCAAATTACAACCAATAAAATGGTAAAAACCCCACAAACAACATGCTGAAAAAAATATTTTTGATAAAAGTATACAACATACCATAGTTCAGGCATCATAAAAGTAGTACCCACCTAAACTAGTACAATTCTATGTTAGGTAGAATGTCTTTTTGCAGTGCTGTAGGAGACAAATTAGAACTTTGGCACACTGAGGTACAGAGAAATCTAGTGATGGGAGGGAGAGGCGGATGGAGGTGGCTCACCACAGTAGAGGAATGGAGTTGGTTTGTGACATACAGTTTGAGTGTTACTTCCCACAACTGAGGGGAATCTGAAAGACTTTTGTCTTGCATATGCAGATGAACATAAAAAGCGGTTAAACACAGCTTACATGTTCTTTAACTCTTTTGGTTCGCATAGCAGCCCTAGAAATTATTATCTCCATTTTATC
The DNA here is from genome assembly GCA_004026885.1 of Lyroderma lyra. Lineage (NCBI taxonomy): Eukaryota > Metazoa > Chordata > Mammalia > Chiroptera > Megadermatidae > Lyroderma > Lyroderma lyra. The sequence goes on along the minus strand of PVJL010010489.1, from coordinate 45,879 downwards.
AATGAACAGAGTAAAATGAACTGAGGCATTGCCATGGTCATAACTTCTAAGTTTCTATTACTAACTAAACGATTTAGAAGTAATTTAATATTCATTATTCTTGTTTGTTGTAACTTTTTCCAAAAAAATTTCAAGTTCTTCACTGTCTTTAACCCATTTCCTATTTGCCCTAGAATACTGGCCAGCAGTGCTTGCGGCTGCAGCATTCACCCCTTGGAGGCATTACTTGTGGATTTTGAATCCTAGAAAATGTTAACATTCCTATGTATGAAAAAAATTATTAAACACTGGTCATCATATACATCTCTGTTACATTAGGATTAGAGCCAAGTTCTGTTTAGAAATAATACCAAGAGGGATGGGATTTCCCTGGTGGTGTAGTAGCTAGGTTTTGGTGCTGTCAACACTGCGGCCTGGGTTCGATTACCAGTCAGGGAACCACCCACATAAAAAAAAAAAGAAATAATACCAAGAACAGTTTTTACATTTTGTTTTCACATGGAAAACCAGTTAGATTTGCTTCAGTCTCAGAGAGTGTGTTTATGAAAAATTAAATGAACAGGGCAGTGAGCTGCACTTTTTTTTTCTAAATGGGAAATGGAGGTAAGTTGATTGACACATTTCGTTTGTTTCCTCTTCTAAACGTCAACTTTTAATATAGAGATTAAGTGATACTTATTTATAGAAAATAGATAAAAAACTTAAAATTAATTTACACTTATGAGGTCTCAATAAAGGAAATAGGGTGTTGAAAGTAAGTTTGTAAAATTTTCCTAATACATTTTTTCTTCTGTTCCAAAGCAACAACAAAATCCACTTTAGATTACATATTTTACAAATTGGAAATAAAATAAAGCTCTTTTTAGTTGTGGGAAAATGATTATTTTTTAATTGGCATGCATCCGAAGATTTCTCTCTTTATATGAAATGCATCAAAGTTTGTTTTTACTTAATAGAAAATATATTCCATCAGCTACAAGGGAAAGAATACATTTCTAAACAGGGTAATTCTAAGTTTTAAAACAATGTTTGGGGTAAAGTTGAATATACAAATAAATGTTAAGATTTTTTAATTTATAGGAATGCCTTATCCATTTGGTTATGTATATTTATATCACTTAGAAAGCCTTCCAACTGGTTACACATGAGAAACATTACATGCTATCTGCTTGGAAAATTTAAAAATGGTATCTTTTACATTTCATTCACATAATCCAGCCTTTTTTCTACTTATGGGACAACTTTTAAGTTTCAAAAATGAATAGATCTGTCCTGCTCTATAAGTAAATGAATTCACTTAATGTTCCTAAATTTGCCAAGTGAGAGTGGACCTGCTGAAACATGATCACTTGCATTTTCAGTTTTGAAAAACAGGAGCTAACTGAAAGTTGGTCAAATGTGATTCAGTTAGCTTTGATGAGTGGAGAGGAGAGATACAAAATAAAACAAACATAATAAACTAAGCATATCTCATTGGCAGGGACTTTGAAAGCAGCAGTATTTCTCTTAAGAAGTTCTGAGCCTGACTTTATCATGACTGAATATCGGATGATGATTAAAAAAAGAAACTTACAAGTATTTTCTTTGAATGATTGGACTATGGTGTTGTTTATATTCTTTATAACTTCCACACAATTTAAATATGTTTAATGACCTAGTGTTACATAAATATAAAAAGTATTACATTTAAAAATGTTCCTCATTGAATGGGGAATAAAAGAAAAGAAAAAATTATGAACAATAAAATGGCAATAGGTACACATCAACAATTACATGATTTTTAAATGATTAAAAGCTCCGAGCATAAGACATGAAGGGTATTGCATTGAGTGAGAGTGTCAAACTGAGGAACACAGATGCAAGTTGACTTTGCTTATAGGTGAAATTCAAAGAAGAAAATAAGTGGAACAAGAACAGATTCAGAGATAGAGAAAACATGTGGTTTGTTGCCAGGTGGGAGGAAAGCTAGGGGAGGGGGTGAAATAAGGGGAAGAGATTGGGAAGTTCAGTTTGGTGGTTACAAAGTAATAGTTATGGGGATATATAGTAATATAATCAATAATGTTGCAATAACTATGGGTGGCATCAGATGGGTACTAGATTTGTGGGGGTGATGGGAAGAAGGTGGAAGGGGTGGGTGATAAAGGGAAAGAAATAAACAATTACAAATTCATAGTCATAAAATAGTCACAGGGATGTAAAGTGCAGCATAGGGCATGTAGTCAATAACATTTTAATAACTATATATGATGTCTGATGGGAACTAGATGTATAGAAATAAGGATTTTGTAAGTTATATAAATGTCTCATCACTATGCTGTACACCTGAAACCAACATAATACTGTATGTCAAATGCAACTGAAAAATAAAAATAAATGAAAATTAAATATTCCTCATTGAAACTTTTAAAGCATGAATGCAAAGAAATAAACCACCCACAGACTCAGTAAAATTGTTGTTACATATTATTTTAGTTAAATTAAAATTGTTTAAAATTTGAATATATTCAATTAATAAAAGAATTAAATGAATTATGTTATTAATATATCTCCTATATCAGGCTGTGCTAGAAACTGAGCTCCAGAGTGATTAAGTCAAAAATCATTGTTGTAAAAGGGCACAGACTTGCATAGAAATGATAATGCCTAACTTATATAATTTCATAATAATCATTATAGGTTTATTATTAATAATAGAATCATATGCATTAATTTCATAGGATATTTGAAAAGATAAAAGTACTGTTTAAATATAGATATACATTCATTGTTTAATGCCATCTAATTTTGTAAATATTATATTTTGTAAAGGTATAGTCATTGTGAAATCAAGTAAGGTAATTAGATCACAATGTTTGTAAAATGGTGTAATCACTGTCAGTATTTTTCTATGTCTATGTTGTCAAAACTCAGATGTACCACAATTACCTGAGGAACTGTCAAAACAGTAGTTCCTGATCAGTTGATTTGGGGGTGACAACAGAGGTTGAGAGTAGAAGAGCAGTCAAATGTCAGCATTTTTAACATTTTCTCTAGCTGATACAATTGAGTGGTCTGTGTTTACATAAACACTGGCACATACAAGGTTAAAAGGAATTACAAACTTTGGGTTAGAGAATTTTCTTGCTATGTTCCTTTGGAATTGAATGTAATACTTTCCAAGTTAAATAGTTAATTGTTTTAGGCCACTTGATGGGTTCCGAATTCCATTATAGTTAATTATCAATCAAAATTATTAATAATTAAATATCCATCAGGCACTACACTAGCAACTGAGCTCCAGGATGATTAAAAGAAAATGTTAGTCTTGACAAGGGCACACACTCACGTAAAAATGATAATGCCAATTATTCAGTATTGTTTTTAAAAATTTACAAAGCAGTTTAAGGTTTCAGATGTGGGAAGGGTAGAAATGAGAAAGGAGTGTATTTCAGCTTTAAAATGTGTTCCCCTAATGTAATTAACATGTCTTCTGGATAAGTCTGTTAAACTGGTTGGACAGGCCTGCGCAGATGCTCTTTTAAGAAAATCTCCATGAAGAAAAAGGAACTCTCATACACTGCTGATTGGAATGTGAACTGGTACAACCACTATGGAGGACAGTATGGAGGTCCCTGTAAAAATTAAGAATAGAGTTAACATATGATCCGGCAATCCCACTTCTGGGTATGTACCCAAAAAATTTGAAGACCTTAGGCCACAAAGATACATGCACCTCCATGTTCATCGCAGCAATATTCACAGTGGCCAAATCATGGAAACCGCCAGTGTCCTTTGATAGACAACTGACTAATGAAGCTGTGGTACATATACACAATGGAGTACTACTCAGCCATAAGATGAAATAGGGCCATTTATGACAACATGGATAGACCTTGAGACTATCATGCAAAGCTAAATAAACTAGACAGAAAAAACCAAGAACCATATGATTTTACTCATCTGTGGAACACAAAGCTGAAAGCAACAAAGAAACAAAAACTCATGGACACAATCAGTAGTTTAGTGGTTAATGGCTCTCTGAGAGGATGAGGGGAGAGGGGTGAGAGAGAAGGGATGGGGTCTCAAATGTATGGTGATGGAAGGAGAACTGACTCTGGGTGATAAACACGTAACTCAACAAATAAATGATGTATTGTAGAATTGTACACTTGGACCCTAATGTAATTTTTACCAACCAATGTCACCCTAATAAATGTAATTTAAAAAAAAAAAAGAAAATCCCCACAAAGGGGAGAAACAAGGCAAAACCAAGCTTTCAGGTGTTTTGGTGGTTTGAAGTAGTATTATCCTGGACACACCATTGGGAGATATTTTGTTATCTCCTGAGGTAGGCCCCAGTGCATTCATGTCTGAGTTTTTTTTTGAAGAGGAGCATAAAAATAAAACCAAGGGCTATTTTCTTAAGAAGGTAAAACCAAGAACCATGGAAATGGTGTTCACTTGGATAAATACAATTCTAAAGTGAAAATAAAATCATTCTCCACAACACTTCTATAGGGGTCAGAGTGGTTTGGCTCACCAGCGACTCGAGAGAAATCTGGGTTTTTGTGACCTTGAGGACTCTAGCACATCAGCAACAGCAACAGGACCCACAGAAGGGAAAGTATGCCCAACTATAGCAGTCATCAGGACAGCAGGAATATTGCAAATATGAAAGGAATGACCAGGTGGAATCCAAGTATTGTTTTCCCTCTGGACTTGTGAACGTGGGTGAAAACTCCCTTTAGTTGTTCTCACGTACTTAATAGGGACCAGGGTCCTGTTAAATGCTGAGGGGTTGCACAGGAAGCAGCCCAACAGTTCCACACCTCATCTATTCTACCCAACAGCCCTATTAAGACAAGCATTATTCCCCATTTTACAGCAAACACAACTGACTCTTTAAAAGACTATATCCGCATTAAAGGAGGGTTTCCAGTTAAGGGTGGAAGATACTAAAAGTTCACTCTTTAAGTTTGTTGAACCAATAATTATGTACCTATACTACATTCATAGATTCACTGAAAATTGTTTTAATTAATTCTAAAACTCCAAATTGAAGTTAAAACAGTCACATATTTTCCAACCAAATGTGCCCCAACTAACATCCTGGGAGATTTGATTTCAGATTTTTTGGAGGGTTCATATATGTTTTTAATGAGACAAATGTATAGATTGCTTTATAATTGCTTTATTAACTTTACTTTTTTCCATGCAATGGGTAAAACTACTGTTGACAGAAATTTAAGACTGGATGCCAAGGCAATCTCCAATTAGAAGCTGGTAATACAGAACCCACCTGACACATGGAAATACATAAGATTCACAGCAAACGGATCAGTAAAGGCATATCAGGAAATGCAAGGAAAATAAAAGTGGGAATTACAATATTAATCTCATGGAAAGTGGCAGGAGTCAAGGCATAAGGCAAAATTCATCATGATGGTCATGGTGATTAGAGAGCTCCTCCATAAGAATACGCAGACAATTCCTCAACTGCAGCTCCCTAAGTTTTCTCCTGATTTCTCTCATCTCCTCCATGAACATTTCCATGTCATCTGCATCTCCACCCATCCCATCATTGCCCTGCCTATTGGGTATGGCCCACGGGAAGTTAGGGGCAAATCGACGAGCTTGTCCCCGTCTATTATTTCCTGCTGGCTGGTGGCCTTCACCTCCTCCCAAAGGGCGGTCTTCCTCTCCATTCTGCATGTGCTGCTCCATTTCTTCGATTTCCTGGTGGATATTTGCCATGATACCTTTCTCCTGGTTGTTTGTCTTTGAACACAAGACAAGGACAAGGAAAGATGAAATGCTTGGCGCACTAACCAGTAGGATTCAATAACCCTGATTACCAAAAGTTTTTTAAATTTCATTTTTATCCAGCTTCAAAGCTTAGTGCGCCCTCTAGGGGTCTTCCAATTCGAGCCCCTCCCTCCAGCTCTCTCCTTTTCCCTCCCTCCCCCAAAGCCCACCATTTTTCCCTTCCCAGGATTCTTTCCCAGAGCTCAACAGATACCAAAATGGAGGACCAGAGACGGGGAACCGGAGATAGGGAACTTGGGGGAGGGTGTCTCAGACTAGGCTCTGCACCCGCGTTCCCCACCGGCACTGTCCCTCTCACCCACCTGGGTCTATCCTTGCTGTCTCTTTTTCCTCCCAATTCTCGTCCGCAGTGCGCACCCCGAACACTTGGACCTGCAAACCTGCAAAGGTTGGGGTCGGGGAGCTGGGTCCGCTGCATGCCCCTTCCCGGCCGCGGTCCCTACTGACCGCCCTGACCGCCCCCGCCCCACGTCTCCCGCCCCCTCTCCCCACACCGGGTTTGTCATTTTCCTGCAGAAACTCGGAGGTGATTTCCCATTGCTGAGTTTCTCTGCTGCCCTCCCTGAAACCCTGCTGCCCCAGCACCAATACCTCCGGGGGGGTCACTATGTTTCCAAGAATTCTGGAGGGTGGAGGAAGCCGGCGGGGACCGCTGCGCTGATCCCCTGCGCCGGCTTCCGGGGCTGGCGGGCGGCTGCCGCCCTGGCCTCTGCGCGGCCCCGGGCCCTTACCTGCTCCGCTTTCCCCGGGCCCGATGCCAGCCCGCCGTGCTCAGGGTAGCGGGGACCTGGTACCCAGACAGGAGTGACGACTGCACCGAAGGCTGCGTCGCTCTGCAGCTCCGGTCACGTGAGGGCCCCGCGTCACCAACGCGCTCGCCCCCCCACCCAACTCCCGCAGCCAGTGTAGCAGAAGCGCAGCCCCCCTCTTCCGCCTCGTGCACACCCTCAGACATCCTCTCTGCCTGTTTGTGCGCGGAGCCCCAGCACCCACCTTCCTGTCACTCATCTCAGTCCGCTCCAATCTGAGGGCCCATAGTGGCATCACCTCCCTGGGGCTGGAGTTTGCCCTTCTCAGTTTACCTAGGAGGGTCTGCAACACTCTCCAACCCACTCTTTCCCGCCCCAGGCCTTGGTTTTGGCGTTTTCTGCTTTCTCTCCTCGCTGGCTATTTTCCCATTCCCCCACCCACAACATACCCTACACTAGCAGAACCACCATTGCTCACCTTGTCCCCTGAATTCATACCCTTCTAGGAAATTTATGAGATAGGGTGAGGAGGAAGTAGGGGACTTGTCAGAAAGAGAGTCAAGGAGATAGAGTGGGTTGTACATATTCCTCCCAATAATTTTTTAATTACATTTAAAAAAATCAGGTAGCGTCAAAAAATTAAAAATGACAAAGTTTCATTTTTGAAAGAAATGCTTCATCTTGCAGAATGAAGCAACCTCATTGTTTGATTATGTTCACCTGTACCACACGGAAAATATTTTCTCTGGCTTCACAAAATATCAAAACAACTTTTAAAACATACAAGCTTGTTTCAAAATGTCACTTTGAAAAAAAAGGAGGCATCTTCCTGAACGCAGTTTGCATTTTCAAAATTATCTATAAAGTAAATCTTCAGGAAGAAGTCCAGTTGTCAGATCTTAGCCATTTTGTAAATTTATGTGATGTTTTTGCTACCACAGTCTTTGGAAAGAAGGAGCCTTTTTATTTCTTGCTTTTCCTTCCAAACCATCCAAACCGCCCCTGCACGTATCTTTGTAGAATGATCTCAGACATTAGGTATATAATATGCAGAAGTCATTTCCAAAGCAATCTGCCTTAGTATTAATAGATGTTGGTTGTGATAAAGGAACAGAGAGAGTCAAGACAGGCCAGACTACTGCTTACTGCTTCTAGGTTTGGCTCCAAACTCCTATGTAATCTCCTATCCTGCTAAACTAGCTGGAACATGGAATAAAGGAAGAGTATACCATGCCTAGTGCATATATAGTTTGAGATTTTGGAGATACATAAATTTTTATATATGTGCTTTTAAAGGTATGTATAGTATCAACAAAAGGTCACTGCCACCAATCCAATGCCAAACCGTGTCTCCAATCTGGGCTGCAGTAAAAAGAGAGCCTTTATTCAGTTTGCAAAACACAAATGCAGCCTCAGGTGGGAACCGAAAAATATGCTCCCCCAAAAAGGGAAGCCTGCTTATATATAAAAAGTGCCTGCCCTGGTCCCTGATTGTTCCATTTTTATGCAAAATGGAGCATAGCATTCTGCAGGATGAAACATTTCTTTCAAAAATGAAACTAATTTTTAATTTTTTGAGGCTACCAGATTTTTTTAGAAAAGGTAATTAAGATAAATTATTGGGAGGGATGTGTACAACCCACTCTATCTCCTTGACTCTCTTTCTGACAAGTCCCCTGCTCCCTTCTCACCCTATCCCTAAATTTCTAAATTTCCTAGAAGGGCATGAATTCAGGTGACAAGGTGAGCAATGGTGGCTCTGCATAGTTTGAGTTGTCCAAATAGCACTGTCCTGATTGGTCAGAATTGTACATTACAATTTGTCATTATAGAGCTGTTCTGATTAGTTAGTAAAGATGCACATGAGAATATATTCATAGAAGCATAGCTCCAATTGGATGGTGGGTCTTAGCCCATGAAGTTTAGCAAGTGGTCAAAGTATGATTCCAGGAACTCCTTTATAAGGGTCGGCTCTGACAGGAGGCACACAGTGCAGGAGGCTTGGCAGCTCAGTCTGCAGCTATCACTGATACGCAGTGTGTTGAGTGAGACACCTCTGTAAACAGTGGCTGCTAGACTCTGATTATGAATTTGGGCCCAATAAACCACAAGGAGTCCTTCTTGGCAGATACATTCCTCATTGGTGTTCACAATAGATATATTAATACATAGCTCCAAAAGCTCAAATTCCAAAAATTACACCCAATAATTGTCTTTTAAAGGATTGCTAGTGATTTCTAGGCTCTGTCTCACAGTTAACAAGACTTCATACAAATAGCTCTATTAGTGATATTGGCTGAAAAGAAGCTGATTGGTATCAGACACGTCTGGGAATGAATCCTATCTCTGCTACTAGCTTGATGTGTGACTTTGGATCAATTACTTATCAAGATCTCTGTGTTTCCTTTGTGGAACTGATTGTACTTAATATAAATCACATATATCAAGTACTTACTACAGAGCCTAATAAACTCAATAAAAGTTGACTCACTTTTTCCCGTTATTAGATAGTTTCTAACAAAATCTGAAGAGTAGGCTGAGTGGAATTCTTTCCTTAGGTAGATCAATGTGTCTTTAAAATCCATGAAGGCTCCAAACACATCTGCTTTGTTCTATTTTGTATATCCAGTGACTATACTGAGTTCCTTATACCAAGTAGGTGATTAGTGAATATTTGTTGACTGAATGCATCCACAACTGAATTGCTTTTTATTCAGGGGACTGTATTTAAAGCAATACAGACAAGCTTTTATAGAAATCATGAGTTACCTAGAAAGAATCCCTTTAGAGAAACTATGACTTAACCAATTAATATGAAGTTTATCAAGGGAATTTTTATTTCTTTCAGTGGATAAATGCTTTGCTGTTGTCTTTTTTACTCATCTGGGACAAGTCTGACAAGTCTTTTGTTGAAACCACCAAATAGTCTTGGATGAAAACATACATTGTATGATTTTCAACATTAGATATTATGTGCTACACATATACTCGTATATGAGGTTGGTTATAATGACATGGTGTTTTTAAAGATGGGTGAAAATTGTTCTGGAAATGATGTTATCTTCACTAAAATGTTATGAAGTGTTGATTGAGATCTCTTCTTGTCCCTTGGAGTTTTCTGAGGAGTTGAAGATAGACAACACTTTTTTAAAAATTTCCAAGTTAGAAGGACACAAGAGTTTTAGTTTGGGACTCATGTACCCTGAAGGAAGAAAGAGGGTGAACTGGTTTGATGCCTCTTATCCTGAACTAATACAAGAGTCATGTAGTACTAAGGAGACTGGGCTTACATTTGAAGGAGTACAGTATTTGTACAAAGAACTTATCACCTCTCCTTATCTCCTGTAACTGTGGTAGATGGTGGAATTTGATTGGTTTCCTTCCCCAAAGCCAAGGGAGTAGGATCCTAAAAGAATTGTACATAAAGTTTAGGGATATTTACAAGATGGCAAGGTTCTCTTCTCATTCCTCTGCTGGATATCTGCTTTACCACTAGATGAGCTATCTAGATGCTATAAGAACCTGGAAAAAAAAACATTTTGTACAGATGATGTGGTGGTGAGAACTCATAGGGCTCTTGGGGTAAAACTCATAAAGTGTGGGAGCACCCCCTAAGACTGGGCTTCTCTGGACTTTTAACTCTCAGACTTTTCCACATTGAACTTGCAGCAATCTGTCCATTATAGTATAGCTTTCGTCAATCTCAGTACCATATTTAAAAGTTATGATTCCTTCACTTCTCTGGGAACCAGTTCTCAATACTGGTTCCTGGGGATGTTTATGTTCATGGATTTTACTCTAGCAAATTTTGATTCTCTGTATCTTCCTGGCTCTCCTTTTGGGGGAGGGTGGGGGCAGTGATTTGCTCTGTGATTTCAATTCTCTAATGGATCTAAGAAGAGTTGTTGATTTTCAGTTTGTTCAGTTTTTTTACCTGTTAGGATGAAGTGAGGACTTTCAAGTTCTTTATATGCCAGACCAAAAACTGGAAGCAAGAGGGATATTTTATAATGACAAAAGAGTCAATCTATAAGTAATATATAACAATTATAAACATATATGCACCTAACAACAAAGTACCAAAATACATGAATCAGACATTGATAAAAATGGAGGAAAAGATAACAATAATAGTTGGAGACTTTAATATCCCACTTGTAATAATAAATACTGTTAAAGTTACAATACTCCTCAATTTGATCTACAGATTCAGTAGATTCCTTTCAGAATCCATTTAATATCAACTATACTTAAAAGGTAACAATTAAATTAAATTAAAATTTAAAATAAAAGATTTCAACCTCCTAAAATGGTTACAATCAGAAAGTCAGGCAATGTTGTCAAGGGTATGGGGAAATTGGAACTTTTACACACTGCTAGTGGGAATGTAAAATGGTCAACCAGCTTGGAAAACAGTAGAGCAGTTCTTGAAATGATTAAGCATAGAGTTACTCTATGACCTAGAAGTTCAATTCCTAGATATCTATCCAAGAGAAATAAGAACATATGTACTCACAAAACTTTTACATAAATGTTCATAGCTCCACTACTCATAAGCTAAAGATGGAAGCAGGTAAAATATTCATCAATAGATTAATGCATAAACAAAATGTGGCCTATCCATACAATTAGAATATTGTTTAGCCATAAGAAGAAATTAAAAAATAAATGCTACAATAAGTGAATCTTGAAAACATGCTAAGTGAAAGAAGCTAATCGTAAAAGACTACATTTTATATGATCATATTATTATGAAATGTACAAGATTAAGAAATCTATAGAGACAGAAAGTGGATAAAGTGTTTGCTTAGTGCTAGAATAATAAAGGTATGGGGGAAGAATGATCGCTAAGTGTGTGGTATTTCTTTTTTACTAGAAAATGTTCCTAAATTGACGGTGGTGATAGTTGCAGATAACAGTGACTATACTAAAAACCATTAAATTGTACACTTTAAGTGGGTGATTTGTATGGTATATGAATTAAATCTCCATAAAGCTGTCTAAAAAAAGGTAACATCTATTATGGGATGGATGAGTAGGAGTTATCCAGGCTAAGTGTGTGAGGAGCTATTAAGAGAATGCTTCAGGCAGGGAAAACTGTGAGAACCAAGACCAGGACTTGAAAGTGCACAGAAATTTGAGAGGATGATGGGAATCCATTCAGCACAAAGTGCTGTTGTTACTATTTATTAAATACCAACTGTTGCAGAGCAGAGATTAGGAGCAAGGACTTTAACCTAAGGCAGGCATTTCCTTTAATGTAGTTTGCCATGTGAAATGCACACATTTTTGCCCGAATTCGTGAGGGAAAAATAAGGATGTGCATTATACATAAGTAGTACTAATTCTGTATCTATATAAATGTTTTTAATTATTTTATTTATGCTTATGAGTTAAAAGTGTAACCCTAGAAATGAATAATGATATCCATATGCAAAATAATACCCTGTAATATGATAATACGATAAATGTTAAAATTCCTTTAGAATACAAAAAACAAGTACCTAAATATAAACAAACAAAAATTTGAATTAAAAAATTGAGAGATTTTTTCCCTGAAAGTTTAGGCCAGATACATGGATGGACATTATACATGGACGGGCATTATACATGGTAAAATCCGGTAACAACTGGGTGACCTTAGCTAAGGCACTTAATATCTCTAAGCCTCACTTCTCTTTTCTATTAAATAGTAGGTAAGTAATATACATAATATCTTGAAAAGGACTCAGAGTTCATGGGAGGGAAGAAAAACTATGTAAGTCCAAGAAATTATTTTGACCATTAACAGTGCAAGGATAACATAATTATCCATTACGAGAAATTTTTAAAAATAATTATTTCTTAAACAACCAGGTAGCAAGAAGCTTGATGAGATATCAAAATGCCACTTAAAATTATGAGATCCCACTCTTTAGTGAGCCAAAGAACTTCATCTTGATATTTGTTTCTATGTATGTGTGTATATATACTCATACTGTACCTCCTATCCTTCATTTTTCCTTTCAATAATGCACATATGAATCAACTTCATTTCTTGAAATAGATTCCTTACTCATACTATACTGGAAATATTAAAGGGAGCACAGGCAAAATATGTGGACAGACATTTCTCAAAGTAGCATGTACAATGGCCAACAATTACATGTGTATATGTAATCTGGGGCTGATTTTCAATTACACACGCTCTCTTGTTAGTTCCACAGTTCAAAATTTTGCATAAGATTACTCCTGTCATTACCATTTTGGTAAAGCCACTGGTTTTGCTCCTGTACTTCTTTTATTTTCTATGTCATGGTAGCTATGTGTTTCTCTAAGTTAAAGTTTCTCATAGACTACTTTTAGTTTCTTAATTGATGTTTTTGTTCAATAACTTAGGCTTCATTCAAAATGAAAGTATCTAAGTAAAAACTGGAAAGAATTACAAATGCCCTGTTTACATACACTGGACAGTATAATACATTATTTGCTTTATTTAACTTGGAATTGGAAATCAAAATTTGTGGTGTTAAGAAAGCCTTGCCATTCACATTAAGATTTATTACACAGATAAAACTGTTACTGGGAGAAGCAGTCTGCTTTGGATCCTGAGCTTCCTTGCTCATTCTAATTGGGTATAACAAGAGGTAAGGACCTGACTACTCTTCACACAAGCAGGCTATTTCTCAGTTTCGTTTGCAGCAAGCGACTTTGAGGGATGAGGTAATGTCTTTCCCTGAACACAGAGTAGGCTTGCTTCTTCTTACTAAGAAAGTGGTGAATCCTCCCAACTCTGGGTTTCTTTCCTATAACACATTTCACTACATGTGCAGGCATCCATAATAGGACTTGAGGATAATGAGAAACTGATACAAACCAGTATGAAACTCTGGCTACTGCTTTTGCCATGAGTAATAATATCCTTTGTCTATGACCCATGGTTCTAGTGTCTTCTGCTAAGTATTGATTAAACAGTAGCAGGGCATGTTTCTTGGCAGGTGTTTCCAGATATTATCCCTAAGTCAATTATGCTAAGGCAATGTTTCCCACTAGGATGATTTTTGCCCTATCTGTATGCCACCTATGCTATTAATATTGTTCATATTAATAGTGTTATACTTCATGTTTGTTTTCAAATTGACTCATTTAATTTGAATACTCTTTTGAAAAGTGTAACTTTATAATAGCATCCTAAATCTGAACTATCATCATTTGCCTTAAACAGAGTATTCATTAATACATTCAAATAAATAAATGGATATTACAATTTAAAATATTTGTGTACTGTCTAAAATCATCTCCACCTACCACTAGGCCCTTCTACTTTTAACCCCAAGTTAGCTGATTATATCCAGAGTAGTCATGGCTGGGACAAAGACTATCATAATGTTTTTAGTTAGTGAATTTTAATGTCTTATCTCCTTCCCTATAATTTCCCATGAAGCCCACTTGTGAAGGAAAAAAAAGGAGAAAGGAAGTCTAGTGCTCTAATCTGTAATGGAGACAGTTGTCTTCTAGGTTAAGTATGTTCAGGAAAGCAATGCTATCAGCCCAAGAGGGTCTGCTGCAGGTTGAAACCATAGTCAGACAACCCTGGAGAGGACTTTGGATAGGGTGAGCTCTTCCACATCTCACTTGAGCATCATCCCTCTGAATGTCAGGGGGATGGATTCATCCCATCTTGTGAAACTGCCACAGGGTGCCCCTGGACCCTCATCCTATTCTAGTTGTAATCAAGCCCCACCCCCATCCATCAGGGTGTTGCAAACCTGAACAGTCTGGAGACATGAATTGGCCCAAAAAGAGCAGCGCAGAGGAAAAATAACACAAATGGAACAACTGTAAGCCATCTATACATATAGCTATGTAGATTTAGATACACTCTCTTGCATAGCACTTTAATGTTTCCAGGTAAAGAGGGATTATCTCCAAATCTGACTTGAACCTTCCTTTAAAATTTACACAGGTCTAGGAATATCTATTGAACTGGTGGGGAGGGCCTGGCACCAGTCTTCTGGAAGAGCTCACCCTAAGGAAGCAAGAGCCAAGAAGATAAAACCATAATCTTTAGACTCAGAGAAAACAACTGGCTAAAGCATATCTATTACTCAGACTTATTTTCTGGTCCGACCCCCAGACCTGTAGTCTTATGCGCAAGAGGGGACTTGTGATTAAAATCCCCAACTTGCTAAGTTATCTGTAAGATATCATGGCCCAAGTGGCCCTACATAAATGTCTAAATTGAAAAGGTGGACATTCTCCCCATTTCTATAGAGGTCTGGGAATTCAGCCTACTGGGGTTCTGAAGAAATATGTTGGGCTTTGCCCTTTGGGAATTCCAAAGCATCCACAATGGTGGGGGCCTGAGAGGTACAGGACCTGAATGAAGGGGCAGGAATATCCAATATACATGGTAGTATCAAGGGGAGGGAGATGGAAGTTGAGAAGGCACAGCAGGAGAGGAACATAAAGGTGGTACCCACTTAACAGTTGGCCTGGATTTGGTTTTAAGCACAGGTGAGAACTACTTTTTCCACCCTCCCAAATAGCTGAAGCAACCTTCTTGGGAGTTGGGATCGTGCATGGGCAGATGGAGAAAAAAAGATATAGCTCACAGTCATATCCTTATCTAAATCCTCACAAGACACCTTAATGATTATTATTATGCCTATTTTACAGATAAGACGTAAAATTTATTCTTTTAGCTAGTTAGTCCAGTAGTAATTTGGAGTTCACATTTGCTTCTAAAATTCTGTCAATAAATATCAAGTGCCCTAGTGCCTTTACAAACAAACAAGTAAGTGTTGTTGGTTACTTGTTATAAAACTTTATTTTAACATGTGCGTACACTCTAGGAATAAGGAAAAATACAAAGAAACAGAATTTTAAAAATCACTCATAATCCTACCACTGACTGAACTGTTTTTGTCTTTCATCCTCCACGTTTTTCTGTGCATATATGTAATATACAAATGTACTCTTGCCTTTTAAAAATACGATATTCACAAATTACTTAGGAACATTTTTTCATTTTATATCCTTTCAGGAACTTCTTTTTGTACAAATGAGTAAAGCTCTCCCATTAAGAGGCAGAGACTTGGAAATTGGATCAAAATATGACAAACAATGATATGCAGATAAAAAGAGATGCATCTAAAACTACTGATAGCAAGCAACAAGTTAAAAGTAGGAAAATGGACAAAGCTTTATCAGGAAAATGCAAATCAAAAGAAAGCTATGTGGAATTGTTAATATCAGAAAAAATAAAAAGATAAACTACATTAAATAGGGGTAAGGATGGTTCCGATTAACCTTCCAACGCATCACTATAAGTTTGTTTCTTACTCTCCTTATCTCATCCATTTCATTCACTTCTCTAAACATATCATCCTTGCTTAAATGCCTGTTGTGTATATCTTCTTTAAATTCCTGGAGAGACTGAATCAGCCTTTCTCTGAAAGTTCCTTCTGTTTTTTCCTCCTCCTCTGGTTCTTCTTCCTCCTCTGGGTTTTCCTCAGGCTTTGGCTCTTCCTCAAGCTTTGGTTCACTCTCATTTTCTGGTTTTCCTTCACTTTGACAAGGTTTCATCTTGTGTCTCCCTTCCTTTCCTCCTCCTTTCCTTTTTCTCTGCTTATTCCTCTTTGAATAAAATTACGGCTAGGAAGCAAGAAGGAGATGGTAAATCAAAGGCTTGGTGAATGGACCAGCTCTGGACAGTCTCAGCATTTGGTTTTCTTTTTTCTTTCTTTCTTTCTTTTTTTTTTTTTTTAAATTCAGGGCTATCATCGTATCTCCCTCCACTCCCGGCAGGATACTCAAATCAGCAATCAGGGCTTCCCTGAGCTGGCCCATCTTACCTTCACTTTCCACTGCCTCACTCTCTCTTGTCCCTCCCTCCAGCCATTTCCAAAGCCCTCCTCAATCATTCCTCGCTCCTCTCCCCTCCCCCGCAAGAATAACACAAAACCCTCCCAGAACAGAGTAGGCTGGGAGAATCGGGTCTGGGATTTAGGGAGACACTGGAGCTGCCACCTCAACCCCAGGCATCTTTATAACATACCCCTCCCTACCAGTGTTGATTCGGTCCGTTTCTTCCTCGTCTTTTTTAGCCTTGCTCAGCGCTGTGAACAACAGACCTGCAGATCCGCGGACAAACGAGAAACGGGAGGGGGAGGGACGAGGGAGGAGGGGGCGAAGGGAGGAGGGAGTGGAGGAAGGGAAGTGAGGCGAGCGCTTGGTGACCAGCACCACACACCTTTTTCCTCATTAAGGTTCCCGGTTATGAAGACTTTTTCACCTTCTCTTTCCCCCAGTTTTCCTTCTCTCCACAATGCAAGTTAGTTCGAGTTTCCCATCAGGGAATAGGCAAAGGAAATTATTTCCAAACTCTCCTTAAGACTGAAATGGGGAGTGGGGGAAGGGTAGGTGCTGGCAAGGCGGTCTGAGATGACAGAGAATGATTATTTTTTAAACTATCACAGGTCTCCCTGTCCCTTTCCCAAGGGTCATTATTTCCTGTAGTCCTGAAGGTGGAGAGGTGGACTTGACCAGGGCTCCCTCAAGTCTCTGCCCTAGGCCACCCCCACCCTAGAAATCCCCAAGCAGCACCTATTTTGACACCAACCTGCAAAATTTCAGCAAATTGGCTCTTTCTCCTTCCCTGGCCTCAGGCCCCGCAGTCGCGTTGCAGAAGGAAGCTGGTACCCAGGCGAGAACAAGGACCAGACTAACAGGACTTCTGCACACGTCGACTCCTGGTCACGTGAGATCTACGTCACCAGTGAGCTTGAGTCTCCAATTTCCACTCCCACCAAAAGCGCGGCAGAAGTAAGCCCGCCCTCTGTTCCACTCGTATACTTTTGTCCCTGTCAGTCTTTTTTGTTGTCGCGAATCTCAGAAAAAAAAATTATTTGCCTATCTCTGATTACTAGGGAGGGGCTATATCTTTTTGAGGATCTACTAAACTTTTCTGCTTCTTTACAGAATTGTCTCTTCCTGCCTTCCGCTCCCAACATTAAGAACTCCTACGGCCATCGCCCCTCCCCCAGCCTCCATTTCAGCTACAATCTGTTCCTTGGCAGGGTTGGTTTGGCAGTGGGTTGTTACAAAGAGCCTGAGACAAGCCTCAGAATTTTGAATGTAGGCTTTGCTTTATTCTTAATACGTTTATATTCTTTTTTTAAAATAACATTTTTTTTCATAGAAAAGACAAAATAAATTACTTTAGTTAAGGGAGTTAATGCATATACAGTTCTGAGAATAGTGCATGGCATATGGTGCTTTAAAAGTACAAGCAATTATATCAGGATTCCATTTTGGGAAAATTATTCAAAATGAAAAAAATTCCAGTAATGTTTGACTCCAGAGCCCTGGTAGTGGTTTTTACCAAGAAGCTGTGCTGCCTACTGAATCATCAATTGTTTTCTTATCTGTAAGAAAGGAATAATACCATACATGTACACCTCATATAATTGTTGGAAATTCTAAATGATTACACTTGGTGCAAAGCACTTCACTTATAAAGTCTTTATTCGTTACCTTTCAATCTCACCTAATTCTTCGTGAAAGTCACAAATTTGCCAATAAAAACTGCATAGCTTTCAGAGGTAACATTTGAAAAATAACAGGAGATATAAACCATTATTTTTTTTGTGGGGGGTAGTTCCCTGTCTGGGAATTGAACCCAGGCTGCCCAAGCCTAGCCACTACACCACCAGGGAACCCCCAAACCCTGTCTTTTTGTTTTGCAGAATAAAAGCCTGAATGGATTATGTAGAAAGGAAAAAAGAAAAAACCTCACTGCATCTCATTTTGTCTCATTTGCTCTTCTGTCACATTATTCTATCTTCTGGGAAGTATGTGTACTTGAGCATGAGAAAACTCAAGATGTAATGGTTTGGTTCTGCTGGACTGAACACTGTTGTGAGAGTCAGGTCATGTTAGTCCCAGTGCCAGACCTAAAACTTGTTATCTGTCCAAAGTCTGTGTGCCTGACACTTCGCAAAGCCAAAATTCAAAACGTCAGAGTTTGGAGTGAGGGAAAGTTTATTGATCAAGAAGGTATCAACCCAGAAGATGGGAGACCTAATCCTCAAATCCATCTTAAATTACAGAGTTCAGGCTTCCTTTAAGTCAAGGGAAGGGGAAATGGGAGGGGCAAGAGGTGATGGAAGACTGCAGACATTTAGGCACTGCAGACATTTAGGGCAGGGGTACGAGAAAGATTGTGCTTAGTATGTTGACCCTAGTTTATGTGAGTCCTGTCATGAGGTTCTGCAAATCTTTGATAAACAATACATGCTTCCCCTGTCTCCTCAGGAGAGTCACCCTTTGGCAATGGGCTGTTTTTGTAAACCTCAAATCTCAAGCAGAACTCCTCCAAAGACTAGCATGTCTGTATGCAGAAAGCTGTGAACCCGAAGACAATGGAAACAAAGCAGGCTTGAACAAGATGGCATCAGAGAGGCTGAGCATTTAACTCTTTTACAAACCGATGGTGTGACCCTTAGTAAGTTACTCTTCCTGTATTGGCTTTACCATTAGAACAGAAGAACACAAGTAAACTCTCAGAACTTTAGAAAGAAGCATGTGATTAATAAAACAGTTGAATATATTGTCCTTAGGAAGATTGAAACATCTTGAATGGCAGCTATTTTTTTCAAGCTTAATGGAAATGGTTCCAGAAATCTTTAGAATGTCCTGTAAAGGGAAAAGTGCTTTGTTGCCATTATCTCATTTTATAGTCCTAACAACAATTACATGTAAGATATTTTCATTTCCTTTTTGTATATGAAGAAACTAAACAAAGTTTAAGCAATATGCTCAAAGACGTCTCCTTAGATATGAGCAAAAAAGACCTCTTCCTGAGGACCCACTTTTGGAAGGTCAATGTTTGGCCCTCTTCTCGAGGCCCTCTTCCCCAGGTAAGGAAGAGTCAATGGGGCAAAAAGATGTTCCTATTTGGAGCCTTCACCTTTTTCTTTCTAGACCACACTCTAGATATGTAGGACCCTAGAATATCCTGTCCAAAGGACTTGAAGCACAAATCCAGGATCTGCTTGTGCCTCTTCACCAGGTCTATCCTTCTTAGAGTGGGACACATCTCCTGTGGGTTCACCCTATGGTTTGAATAGATGATATGTATAACTGCAAAGGCAGAATCATCCTCACATTAAGCCATTTGGAGAAAAAGCTTAAAGAAAGGGACAGACTGCTAGGCCTACAAGAGCTCAGAGAAGGCAATAGCCATTTAGCCAATTAGAAACAGTCTCAAGGGGGAAAAGATCTTAACATGGGCCTCAGAGGGTGAGCAGCACACAGATGAAGGATAGGAAGGAAAGAGGACACCGGTCTGGCTGAACCTAGGCCCTGTATCCTTACCATTACCCTGGTTTGTTTCATGCTGCCTTGCTGGATAGAAGTCCACTTGCTCCTCCTTAGGGATGCTTAAGTCTATTGATAATGGCTGTTGTCTGAAAGCAGGTTCAATGCAAGCATTTTGGGGCATGTTCTGCACTATCCCCAAGGACTTTGTCACTTATTTCTAGGTCATGGAATCTGAATCAGTCAACCTTTCTGGATAGCACATAGGCAATTGTTAAGTGCTTAAAATATGCATTCTTCTTGAACCTGTAAATCCATTCTTAGGTGTACATCCTAGAAAAATACTTAATGGCAGTCACAATGATTTACTACAAGTAAGTCCATAGACCTGAATTCCTAGTATCAATCCTTTGACTTGGATCTGAATATACAAAGAGAAGCCACAAGTGAAAAGCAATGATGAAAGAACAGAAGGAAAGAGAAGTGTTTTAGGAAATAGCAGATATGCACCCTAGCATGTATGCATGCATGTGTACATTCAGATGTGTGTACACATTCTCATAAACTGAGGATTCTCCCAGATGATTTTGCTACAGGATAAAAATGACAGACATAATTCTGTTAAAACAATTCAAACTGCACTAATGGTATGTACCGTTTACAAATGGAAAATAACTATTACAATATTCAACACAATTCCTTACAATGGGGAACAGGTTAAATTAATTATGTAACAACCATATCATAGATGTCTAAGAAAATATTAAAATGAGATCTATTGAGAACATTTAGTGAGAGTTAATTTTTCACCTATGCAATTAGAAAAGATGAAAAATATTGATTATACTCAAGAATTGGTGAGGATATGGAAAAACATCCACATGTGCTTTGAGAATATAAAAGAGTATATGGATATAAACTAGACTTATTTTAGTGATCATTTGGCAATATATACAAATACCAAATCATTATTTTGTAGACCTGAAACTAATAATGTTATTACATCAAAAATTCCTCAGAAATAATAAATATATGAAAATATAAGCAAAATGCAAAAAAAGATAAAACAGTACATTTTTGGAGGTCACTTTCATAACATCAAACTTTAAAATATATGTGCTTTTGCACACATCAATTACTCTTTTAGCGATTTATCATGCAGAAAGGTTCCCATGTCAAATATGGTCATTATAGTAGTTGTGGTAATAGATATTTTTTAAAAAAGAAAAACTCTGAATATTCCTAAAAGGGGATTGGTTTAAGAAAAGTTTGATTACCCATACAAGGCAATACTAGGCAGTAATGAAAAAATAATGATGTGGAGTTATATTTACTTGCATGAAAAGATGCCCAACATACATTGTTAAGAAAAAATGCAAATTGAAAGTTAATGTATTTTTTCACAGTATATATATATATATATATATATATATATATATATATATATATATGGTGTGTGTGTGTGTGTGTGTGTGTGTGTGTGTGTGTGTATGTATTTAAAATATGAGAATATAGTGAAATTTCACCATAACATGGTAAGTGAAGTCTACACTATTTATTCCTATAAAATTTCTGGTTATATGCATGGAAAGACTGATGTGAGCATATTTGGTTAACTCGCTACACAACCCAAATCCAGCTGTGTTTTGATGCCACCTCATAACTGTTGTTTATTCAGCACTTCAGTTTAATTATTATCCTTCCATTTTCCCCTGCCTCTGTGTCCCATAAACAATCATCTTCTATCCAGTGTCAAGTTACTGTATTTCTGTATCATATTAGAAAATTAAATGAATATATACTTGACTATTCCCATATATTTGAAATACGTATTCAATATAAAGGGAACTTTTATTTTCTAAATGTTGCATTTATATATTTAAATTTTATCTTTAATGAGCATATGTTAAAAATTGAGAAAAATTACTTTGAAAACATGCAGAAGTAAAATATGTGACAGATATAGGACAGTTATATCTATATTGAAAAAAAGTGTTTTGTAATATTTCGGCACATGAAAAAGGAAGGTTATAAATGGTAATTCAATTTTAAAAATATATGTAGATATTTATATGTATGCATTCATAGAAAAACATTATGGAATAATATACATCAAAATATTAG
Source organism: Lyroderma lyra (assembly GCA_004026885.1). NCBI lineage: Eukaryota > Metazoa > Chordata > Mammalia > Chiroptera > Megadermatidae > Lyroderma > Lyroderma lyra. The sequence goes on along the minus strand of PVJL010010489.1, from coordinate 23,896 downwards.
AAGTGGGTATGACTGGATGTTTGGTGGGCTTATGGGTGATTTATATATTCTTGTATATACTTTGTAAATTCTTCTACATCTTTTCAGTGGACATGTGTGACTTCAATAAAGAATAGTCTACAAATAGTATATGATCTTATTTTATGACACATATTTCACATATGTATTTCTCTATAACGGAGCAGGATCTGATTTAAGGCCTCCGTTACCTCTTTGAGGTGTGGGTTCCTTATAATGGTTGAATGCTTCACATTTGCTTCTCTTGGCCTGGTTGTGACTAGTGCATTAAAATGAGGCTCTCCTCCCTATGCTCTGACTCTGTCTCCCTCTAATCATAGTTTGAGAGAGTCAAGCTGTAATACCATTATACACAGAGGAAAGGAGGTTTCTTTTTCTTAAATTTCACCCAGTAAGAAATTTTTTCTTCTAGGAAACTTTTTGCTGGGAAAAGTAACATTGTTGACTGTAATGTCATATTTTAAACAGATTATAAAATGGTAATCAATTCAATTCTTTTAAAAATATAAATGAATAGGAAAAGAAAGAATTATATTGCTGGCTTTGCTGGACAAGTGGCATTTATCTATTGTTCTTTTACATTTTTTGTTTTCCAGTGAAAAATGTTATACTTATGCAAATAAAAAATAAATATTATTATTTAAAAGCAGGTTATAAAACAATGAGTATAAAATTTTCCTAGTTATATTTAAAAATACATAGTGAAGGGAAGAAAACCCTCAAGAATCTAAAATCAATTTAATTTATTTGATGACTGAAACAAAAATTACATCCACTTATTCATTCAACAAATATTAATTAGGCACTTGCTATTATCAACCCAAATCCATGCCTCTTTCAGACCTTTCTTCTCAATTATCATTCCTGATTGGACATGTTATTGCAGTGCAATTGCAACTTAAGCTGAGGATGAATTCTAAAGTAAGCATATGAACTGAAATTCTACCTAATAAAATTTACATTTGAAATAATTAGAACACTACCTCACAGCATATTAACATAGTTGTAACGTTAGTGAGAAAAAAATCATACAAAGTATTTTAACTTATACATGCTTAGAAGTTTTATGAGAATATGGAGTTTTGAAAAAAATTGTCTATAACTTTTTATACTTTCTAAATTTTCTGCAGTTTACCTGACTTACATAAACAGAACAATGAAATACATATTTTAAGACAACTCAGACTTGATTCACTGTTTACACTATACATATAAATACAATTATATATAAATCATACATAATACATGTATAAATATATACAACTTTAAATTTAAATATATATGTCCCAGATTCAGAGTGAAGGGAGAGAGGAGGAGATGCTAGTTCCCTCTGCCTTGCTTGTGAGTGGGATGGAAGAGATTATTTTTATATATAAAAATATATATTTATGACACTGTGCCACTATATTATATATATTTTCTAACAACCAATGTAAATATTTCCATGTTATTAAATATTGTACTTAATCGCTTTAAAATTAACAGTAATTTATTTAGTCAATTTCCTGTTGTTTAATATTTAGGTTGCAAGCCATCACTAAAATTTTTGCTCACAACCATAATTATTTGCTAAGGAAAATTTTCTAAAAGTGAAATTCCTAGGTCTAAAAATTCTTAAAAATTTTACAATTTTTTTCTCATGTGAATGACTTCATATAAAATCGATGGTATGATTAAAAATAAATTCCCCAATTTCACAGGTGAATAAGAGTACCTTGAAATTTTAATTTGTATATTTTGACCACTTGTGGGGCTGAGTAGCTTATACGTATTCTCCACATAGATGTCTTCTTTGGTCAATACCCTATTGGTGTCTTTTCACCAGTTTTCAGGCTGTGATAACCACTGTTATTAAGGAATAGAGACTTCGGCTAGCTCAGCAAAGGCAGGATTTGTGGTGAGAATTTACGAGGCAGTGAAGAAGACTATAATGTTAAGGGAATCTGAGAACTGGCAGCCAGTTTCTAATGGACTTCTAAAAGCCAGGACCTGAGCATGTAGCTCTGCCATTAACTTGGCTCAACTGCTCTCAGTTTCTTCGACCTTCCTTTCACCTCACTTTTCCTCCTATGTCTTGTCTCTACCTTACAGTTTCGGCTTCCTCAAAATGTTACCCTGTTCATGTATGAAGTTTTCTCAGGTTCCTAAGGTACAGACCATCTTCCCACAAAAGTACATGCACCCACTAATCCCAAACATGCACGAACTTGCATACAATTTCAGACTGTCCATAGATTTTGCCAGTTGAGAACACGTGGCCCAGGCGAATTAAAATGGTTAGTGGGTGAGAGTTCTTTAGACACTGGCCTAAACCTGGCTGAGGGGCCACCAAGGTGGGGATGGAATGGCAGGCAGCAACCCTGCACCCAAGATAGGCTCCTCCTGGGTTTCCTGGAGGTAAGAAGGCCAGAGGTGAGAGGCCTAGCAGATTGCATTCCTCTAACAGAACAATTATTTATGAAGATTAAAAACACTCAGAAGTAAAAAAAGATGGATCATTTTTCTAAAACAGAACAAAAATAAGACATTTTTTTTAGGCTCTACAGGGATTTAATGAAAGTGTAAAATGTTGATTTGTTTTAGGAAAATTTAGGTTTAAAACGTTCAAACTAATTAACCTGTATTTTTTTAAAGCTATTTGGAAAATGTAACTTGAAACATTCTCTAATTGATACATAGAAACATGACCAAGTTTTGAAGGATTCTCTATTTAGTAGAAAATATTATTTTTTATTGTAAATTACATTTCCCCCCGAACAGTATGTCTTAAAGGTTGTGGATAATTATCATGTTTAAAAATTTGCTCCTTGGTATTCTGATGGAAAATATTTTCTATTGGATATATGTCAATTTAGCCAAATAATAAGGCACCCCAAAGAAAAAAGAAGTCTTGGGATTAACACCCATTCTCTTCCTCCTCCCAAAATGTAAGTATTTCTGTAATGTAAAAAGAAAGCATTTGGTTAAGTTTAAAAATTTGGAACACAAAAGAACATAGAAGGAAGTTAATGTTTCACTTTCCACCTTGTAGGTGCCCGCAAGGGCCTGAGGGGAAAAAGCAATTAACAATAGGGAGAGAAGATGGGGGAAAGGAGCTGGTTGGGGGCGGTTAGAACAGGGGAAAAGGCTAATTCTACAAGAATTGTTTTTTGCTTTTTGGTATGTGGGTAGCTCCCTGGCTGGGAATCGAACCCTGGCCGCAGCGCTGACAGCGCCAGCGCTGAAGCCTTAAGCCACTATACCATTAGGGAGCTCCCAAGAATTGTTAAGTGGACAATAATGCCATGAGAAAACGCTGCCTTACCCTGATGATTAGAGAAAGCCAAATACTACAGCTGACTTCCTGAAATGCCAAAGTGGGAAAAGAGACATTCTTTCCAGATTCCGGGTGATGAGAGGAGGAAGGGTTGAGGGTTCTCGCTGCCCTGCTTGAGTGGGAGGAATGATTGGGAACCTGAACTCCAATGTGATATGGCTGTCACATGACAGGGGTCTACCTGAGCCCATGTCCCTTTCTTCTTGTCTTTTGTACCCCCTGAATAATGACTTCTGTTGCAGAGGAGGAGGGAAAACTTCTGCTCAAAGAATGAGGGAAAAATTGTCCCGGCACGCTGAAGGCTTGTGTTACTACTGGAGCAGCCTTTGGTAGCCCGGACATCCGATGATTGGTGGCTGAGGGTAGGAATCTGAAATACATCAGTTTGTGTTCTTGACACCCCTTCCTTATCTCCATTTTGGATGATCTTGGGGGCAAGCAGTGTATGAATATGGGTATATGGGCATATGCTGGAAAGCTTTCCATTCATACAAGCTCCGCTTCCCAAGTCCTATACCTATTTTTGTGCAAAACATTTTGGTAGCAGTGGTGTGGAAGAATCGCAGGGAAGAACTGAGAAACACAGAGAGTGAAAGTTCTATTTTAAATAGTCCTCCCTCTTCCACCATTGTGAGTATTTAAAAGACAAAGAGTACCAGAGGCTGAAGACGGCTTCGGATAAAGAGGAAGCATAAGGAGAGATAAAGTTGGAATACGTGGTGTTGGGAGACCCGGGGGGCGGGGGGTTGGTGAAGAGGCCTGACGGGGACCGCGCTGAGTTCTTGGCTACAGCAAACCCTACTTCCCCCACCACAGCTGTCAGCACGTCTGAGGGGGCGGGGGCGGGAGGGGGAAGGCTGCGCCCCTCTCGGCGAGAATTCGGAGAAGCAGGAGGACACAGCAAGGATAGGCGCAGGTCAGAGCGAGGTACAGTCATGGGTGCGGCAACAAAGCCCAGTCTGAGGCTCCCCTTTCGTTTAGTATCTGCATAGGCCTGGGATAGGATCTACAGGAAAAAATGGAGGTTTCAGAGGGTGGAGAGAGAAAGGAGCGGGAGGGCGGAGCTCCCGCTGGAGCCCCCTAGAGGGCACATGGGTTCTCACAGTTGGGAAAAATAGAATTTACAAAACCCTTTGATAAACAGGGCTCTGACTCTTGAAAAGTGCATAGTAGGGCCTCTGTCCTCGGTCCTGATCTTTCCACCAGGCAATCAGTCCTTTAGATTGCCTTTTGTCTCCTAGGAGTAATGGAGTCCAAAGTGGAATAAGTGGAGCGTGGGAGGGTGGGAAATGGAAGGGTGTGGGGAATCTCATCATGGAAAATGTTCTCCAGGAACAAAATGGGAGGGAGGGGGCGGAGAAGGAACGGAATAGGCTCCTGTGCAGACTGGAGAGAACGCCCTATGAGAGGGCATGAAGTCAGGAGCTTGATGGTCACGATAGAGGGGATTAGGCTCCAGTTTTCTGGGATTTTCAAAGTAGGTGTGTCAATTTAGCTTGTCAACATTAACAAAATTATTTTTTAGAATTTATTTAGCAATAACCCTAGTATTTATTAACATAACAATGCTTTAAAAGGTCACCTTTGTCATTTGTGAAAAGGGAATACTCTGCCTCCCAGGGCTGCTAGGTGAATCAGATGAGGTACTGAATGTGTTAACTGTGTTGGCTTGACCCCTACCCCACTTCTCTGCCTTTTCAGAATCCCAGACCCCAGAAATACTCAGGGAAGGCTGAGAGATATCTAACCTGTGCTCAGGGATAAGTTTAGGCAGCTGAGAAGGGTGCTACCTTCTTCTGGATATCACCACGTCTTCTAGACCAGGCCTAGGCAGATGTTTTCAAGGCAAGAGCTACTTCTTCAAGTGTCGCAGTCCACTACCTATTTATTTTAATTTTCAGATGTTCACCCCAAAATTGCTTGGTGGTCCACTGCTGGACTGTGATCAATATCTTGCCCAGCCCTGTTTTAGACACTATGGTCACTCCTCCTTCATCTTTATCCTATTATCATGCTTCCTTGAGAGATTCTAATGCACACTAACAGTGGAGAACCACTGGTAGAACAGTGGAAACACAATTATATTGAGTATTGTCTTAGTTCACTTAGACTGCAGTAACAAAAATACCATTGATTGGGTGGGCTAAATAACAGAATTTTTTTTTTCACAGTTCTGGAAGCTGAGAAGTCCAAGATTAAGGTGCTGGCAGATTTGGGATCTGGAGGGGGCCTGCTTCCTGTTTCATGAACTGCAGTCTCCTCGCTGTATCCTAACATGGTGAAAAAGGCAACATAGTTTCCTGGGCCTCTTTTATAGTGGCATTACTTCTATTGGTGTAGGATCCACCCTCAGTACCTAATCATCTGCCAAAGACCAAAACTCCAATTACCATCACAGTGGGGATTAGGTTTCAACATGTGAGTTTTGGGGTGACACAGATATTCAGTGCATAGTAAGTACAAATATGCCTGAAAGGAAATACATTAAAATGTCAAAAGATCCTAGCTATGCATACATCAAATAACCTAAATTGTCTTGTTCTGTGTTAGGATCTACTTTTAAAAATCATTCAGCATTTCTCATATTGGGTTACATCATGAAATAGAGGTGTAGATTTTATGAAATGGTTTTATTTTTTCTCGAAAAGTGTTTCTGAATCATGATATATGTTGCAGATACTGTAATCTAATAATCAAGAAAGTAAGGTGTATAAATATGTTTGGAAATGTGCATATACAAATAGAAAAAGACAAAGGAATTCACCACCAAAGACATTTGGGAATGGAGATGATTAAAGGTGATATCTGTTATTAACTTCAATGTCGAGTTTTTATATTTTAACTCATATTACAGTTCCAATCTTATTGGCGTTAAAACAATCCTGAATATATATGTAATCACATTAATTGGGAATATGCAAAAAATAATAGTAATGATAACAATATTCATAACATACTTTTAGTGTACACCACGTTCCAGACAGCATTCTAAGTTATTTACAGCTACTAATTAATCTATTATTCAGAAGAAACCTGTGAGGCTATACTACCAATGTCCTCACTTTACAAAGAGGAAACTGAGTCACATTGAGGTTAAGCAGATTACCTGAGATCGTACAGCTACTAAATTGCAAAACCTGGATATAGCCAAAACTGCTAGGTTCCAGAATCAGTGGTCTCAACCTCTTGAAAACAAACAAATAAACAAATAATAAATCCATTAATACTTTGATTGGGACAGCTAGAAACAGCTACATATTTTCTTAAATATAATTTTTAAATTATTGTTTTTCTAGGTATTTTAGTAGTGGCAAATCCCAATCGTATTGTTTCTTCTAAAGAGAACCATGTTTTCCCTCACATTGAATAAATCTGGGCATAATGGAAATAATCAGGCAATTGACGTTGGGAGCCAAAAGGAAAAAAGCAAAGGGAAAAAAAATGGAGTCCCTGATATTGAGGACTTGAGAGGTCATCATAATAGTCCAAATTATGAGAAAGATGAAATTAGGAGAGAACATAAACTATGAACAAGCATAAGCAAGGACACAGAGAAAAGCTATGCAGTAGAAAATTAAGACACCTCTTAGCAATGGGAGAAAAATCGACATTTGTTGTATGAATGAATATTTCATGGGACAGAAATGTGCCAGTTAGATTCCTTCAAGTGTTTTTGCTCTATACACATTTCAGAAATGAATAGGTATTGTGTGGCAAATAATATCTCCTAACTTATTTTAAAATATCATGATGAAGTTATTTTCCTTTAACAAAACTTGAATGTTTATTGGAGAAACTTAAAAAGTAAAGAGCCACCGTGTGACCAGAGCCAGCACTGCAGCTTGAACAGGAAGCCTAGGGCAGAGAAACAGGGTTAATCTTGATGAAACATGGAACAAATTTTGAGCACATTTAGACTGAGGTTCCCTTGGGACATTAAGGAGGTGAGGTTCACTAGAGAAGTGGATAAGAGTCTGTAAGGCCAGAGAACAGTTTGGGCTAGATATGTGGAATTGGGTACCCTCAACACTAAGAGTGTAGTGACAAATGCAAAAGTGAATAGAATCAGCCCAGGAGAACCATGGAAACTGAGAAAGAGGACTTGCAGTGTATGAGGAAACAATATAGTTCAGTCTTTAAGAGTTCAAGAGTTGGAACCTGCCAGTTCTAGTTGGTTCTAAATCTCCACTGTCTCTTATTATTCCAAGTAAAAGTGAAATCATAAGATAGTTATATAAGATTCATATTGAATATAAGAACAAAGAAAGGACAAACCTAAGACAATATTAGAAGTTATTATGCAAATTGTATCTAAAAGAAAACTGGTGTTGCTTTTAAAATTTCAAACAAGGTAGAATTCAAGGTAATGAGCACTTATACAGATAAAGAAGACATTTGATGAAGAGAAAAAGATCAATCCACAAGGGTGGTAGTATAATCCCTTATTTATATGCATTAAAAGATAACACAAAATAGAAAAATCAGACTAAAAGGACAAATAGAAAATCCATAATCATAGTGAGAAAGAATAATATAAGTTTCTTGCTAATTAACAATATGATCAGAAAAATATCAGTAAGGATATCAAAACTTTACCCATGATAGCTCCAGGATAGTTCAGTTGTTAAGAGTCCAGGCATTGGAACCAAATCCATACTCTGCGTCTTACTAGCTGTGTAACTCTCACATTTTTTACATCATAAACTTTCTTCTGAAACTAATGAGAACTATAGACTCTCTCATCACCATATGCATACATTTTGAAGAAATGGGTACATCCACCCCCTCATATATATGTGCACATAATTTTGAAAAGAAGTTTAGGAGGTGTCCATAATTTTCTTCTATTAAGACTTTGAATCTAATTTAATTCAATAGGAACATAAAAACGGGCAAACAGAAAACACATAGTAAGGTGAGAGATATAAACACAAATATATCAATGATTAGAGTGAATGTAAATGAACTGACTACTTCAAATCAGACTAGATAAAAACAATAAATCATATGCTCTTTAAGAAGTCACACCTTAAATATAAGGACACAGAAAGACTGACAGTCAAAGTGTGGAAAAATACATACATTTATGCAACAACCAAAGGAAAGCTTGTGCAGCTATGGAAAAAAAACCAACAAGGTAGCCATTAAAGCAAGAAACATTACTAGAGGTAAACATATACTTTATAATGATAAAAGATCAATCTAATAGGAGTATACTAAAATTCTAAATCTGTATGGTCTAGTGACATTGCTTCAAAATATAAAATACAAAATACAAAAAATAAAAGGAGAAATAAATCTAAAGTAATGTTGGGACATGCAAATATGCCTCCCTATATAATTGATAGAAGAATCAGAAAAGAAATCAGTAGAAGTATTAAATATTTAAGCAACAAGATAAAAACAAAATTTGACCTAATTTACCTATGTAGAACAATGCAACCGACAAATGCAAAATATAAATTTTCAAGGGTAAATGGGACATTTATTAATATTAGGCTTCCTTTACGCCAGAGATTCTCAACCTGTGGGTCGTGACCCCTTTGGGAGTTGAACGACCCTTTCACAGGGGTCGCCTAAGACCATTGGAAAACACATATCAGATATTTACATTACGATTCATAACAGTAGCAACATGACAGTTATGAAGTAGCAACAAAAATAATTTTATGGGGGTCACAACATGAGAAACTGTATTAAAGGGTCACGACATTAGGAAGGTTGAGAACCACTGCTTTAGGCTCATTAATCAAGTATCAACAAATTTTAAAGTACTGAAATAATTCAGAATATGTTCTCTGATGATAGGTGAATGAAGCTAGAATTAATAACAACAAGAAAATCTCAATGTGTTTGGAAATTAGGCAATACATTTCTCAATAATTCATAGGTAAAAACAGAAATGACAATAATACTTAGCATTATAGTTAATGAGTGCTATTGAAAACATAACACATCAAAACCTGTGGCATGCAGCTATGTGTGCTCAGTAAGACAATTTATGCCCTTAAGTGCGACTATTAGAAAAGAAGAAAGGCCAAAAATGTCAATGGTATAAGGTTGTTTGTCAATAATTATTGGCTAAAGAACCAAGAACAATCCACACAATTCTTAAGGCAAGAAAAATTTATGACTAGAAATTAACCAAAGAGAAATGAAACATACAGAAGAAGCAAACAAAATTTCATTCTACTTAAATACTAATAAAAATCAAAACTGTCTTACAAAACTGATCAAGAAAAAAAAGAGAAGAGACAAAATAAATATCAGAGATAAAGGAGAGAACAACAGTACATAGTCTAAAGATTTTAAGAAGATAATAAAAGGATATAAGTTTGGTATGAACACTTCATGCCATTGGTATGAATCACATTATACCAATAAATTTTAAAAATTGAGATTACATGCATAAGTTTATTTTAAAAATACAACTTACCAGAAGGTAGAAAAGAAGAAATAGAAAATCCAAAAAGCCCCGTATCTACTAAATGAATTGAATTGCAGTAAAAAAAATGGTACATAATGTCCACGTTTGGGATAACAGCAGGATGATCTGTGAAGACCCTCTTGACAGCAAAACAAAAAGAACAGATACAAACTACAAAAAACTCCAACCATTTAATATCTCTAGAAATTGTCCTATAAAAAAAACAGCCAATGAAAACATTTATTCAGAAAAATCTACTAAAACTTGTTAAAAACAGCAAGAAGGGTTTTTGGCATTTGAACAAAGATATTCTCCCTCCTTCCTCTACACCCCAGCTCAGCTTAACAGTGTTAAACAAAAACCTATGCATCTGAATGCTTTTCTGAAAGAAAGGGTTTATTGAACCATATGTTAGCCAGAAAAAGGACCCGATCCTGCGAGATAAGATCTAAACTACCAGCAGCAGGGCAAGATCGAAAAGATGAACATGTCTGTCATCCCAGAATTGACAATGCTCCTTTAGACATTGAGTTTGGGGAAGAAAGATGTAAGTTCTTTTGAACAAATTTACTATAGATGAAGGGTATGGGAATAAGTGAAATGGGGGTAATTCTAGGATAGATACATAGTCTGAAAGGAAGAAATATTACAATTTTATTGATTGTGAGCAACAGTCTGGAAAGTTCATACATAAGCAGGATGTGGTGGTATCTGTTGGTGGGCTTTTTTTTTTTTTAAGATAGCCACCTGGAATTTGATTCTAAATTTCAACAAACGTTTAGGAACGTTATTAGTTTTTTGTTAGTTTCAGCACAGAGCTGTTAACATATTACTTCAGTAGTCTTCCCCTCTCCCCAACTCTTTCACCTGCTGTAATTTAAATTAGGACATCTTAGAATTTTTCTCAGGCCAACAGAAACTCTGGACAATTGTGAACAGGAAAAGAGGATTTACTTTCCCCTCAGCCCGCAATCAAGGCTTAAAACATCTCACTTTGAGGGCAGGTCACCAACATTTCTCATATCTTCCAAATTATATTTGAAGAGACTAAATTCTTGGTGAGTGTGGCCAATAGGTAGGCTGACCAGACATACCATTTTAAATGGCACAGAAAACAGCAGTACCGTCCTGTTTCAAATAGCACATACAGTCAGCCTACTGGCACCTTGAATTTAGCCCAGTGAGTCTAGGCTGACCATACGCACCATTTGAAATGGGATAGGATCATTGTTTTCTGTCCTGTTTAAAACGGCATGTCTGGTCAGCCTACCAAGAGGTCAGAGATTCTCTCTTCTAACCATAGGACAAAGTATCTACCCCATAGTGGCAGACCAGCAATATAGGGGTCCTAATTGCCCTCACCAAATTATACTCTTAGAGCAGAGGTTCCACATCAGGAGAAGAAAGCTGGGAAAAAGAAAAACAAAACAAATAAACAAAAAACAAGCCAACAAACAAACAAACAAACAAAACCCAGAGGCTTTCATCCTGCCCCAGAGTAGCAGCTCAGAGTCTGTCCAAGGATTGAAGCAGTCCATATGAATAGAGAACTACTATGTGCTGCCCAAAAGAGCTGACTTAATTTGAAACACAGCCTGGGGAAGATTCAGTTTTAGGGTACAGTAGAAAACAAATAGCTTCCCTTAATTAAGAGCAATAAGTTAAACCATAAGCTAGCTAGTACACCAAAGAGAATCTGGGAGAAAGTAAAAAAGAGTCTCTCTTTTTCTTTTTTGGAATAGAGGGGTCAGAATAAACTTCAAATAGTAGCCTCAAAAATAGGCTGACCAGACACTCTGTTTTATTTATTTATTTTTTTTTGAGGGAGTATGTGGGTAGTTCCCTGGCTGGGAATCGAACCCTGGCTGGGAATCGAACACAGGCCGCAGCATTGACAGCACCAGTGCCGAAACTTTAAGCCACTACACCACCAGGGAACTCCCAGATAGAGCTTCTAAGATAAGGAAAAGTTGAAGAAATACTTCACCACCAAACCAGTACTACAAAGAATGTTAGAGGGACTTCTTTAAGGTGGGAGGAGGGACAGGAGAGTGGGTAAAATAAGGGAAATGGATGGAAAATTTAGTTTAATTCTTAACATAAAATCAAAAGCAACAAAGAAACAAAACTCATGGACACACTCAATAATTTAGTAGTTACCTGAAATTAAAGGGGGATGGGGTGAAGGAAAAGGGACAGGAACACAAATACATGGTGATGGAAAGAGAACTGACTCTGGGTGATAAACGCATAATACAACAGGTAGAAGATGCAATGTAAAATTGTACACCTGGGACCTCTGTAATTTTTACTAATCAATGTCATCCCAATAAATTAAAAATCTGAAAACAACAAAAAAAGGAAACTTATTATACATCAAGTTGACAATGCACTGTAGAATTATATGCCTGAAACCTATGTAATCCTTGCTAACAGATGTCACCCCAATAAGTCTAACAATAAAAATGAATTTAAAAAAAAAAAGGAAACTCTACAGTTGAAGACTATAATAACAAAAATGAAGCATTCATGAGAGGTGCTCAACAGCAGATTTCAACTGGGAGAAGGAAATGTGAGCATAAAGTTATCAGGGTCCCTCCATGTTGTAGCGTGTATTAGTACTTCACTTATTTTTAGGGCTAAATAACATTTTACTGTATGGATATACCACCTTTTGTGTATCAACTTATCAGTTGATGGACATTTCCGTTGTTCTCACCTTTAGTCTACTGTGAATAGTATTGTTACAAACATTTGTGTACAAGTATTTATTTGAATACCTCCTTTAAATTCTTTGGGGTTCATGCCTAGGAGTGGAATCATTGGGTCATATACTAATTTTATGTTTAACTTTTTGTAGAACTGCCAAATGGTTTTCTACAGGGGCTATATCATTTTACATCCCCACCAGCAATATACAGGGTTACAATTTTTCCAGGTCCTCACCAATATGTTATTTCGTTTTATGGATTAGAGGCATCCTAGGAGATGTGAAATGGTATCTCATTGTGGTTTTGATTTGCATTTCCCTAATGACCAATAGTGTTGAATATATTTTTATATTACTTTTGACCAAATGTGTGTGTGTGTGTGTGTGTGTGTGTGTGTGTGTGTGTGTGAGAGAGAGAGAGAGAGAGAGAGAGAAGTCTATTAATGTTATTTTTCTTTTTGTTGTTGAGCTGTAGGAGTACTTTATATATTATGAATAGTAGACCCTTATCAGATATATGATTTATAAATATTTCTCCCATTCTGTAGGTTGTCTGTTCACTTTCTTGATAGTGGTCTTTGACAAGTTTTTAAGTTTGGTGAAGTCCAGTTTATCTATTTTCATTTCATTTTTGTTCATGTTTTTGGTGTTATTTTAATGGACTCATTGCTTAATACAAGATCATGAAAATTTACTCCTATGTGTTCTTCCAAAAATTTTATGGTTTTAGGTCCTGTATTTAGGTCTTTAATCCATTTTGAGTTTATTTTTTAATACAATGTGATGTAGAGGTATAACTTCATCCCTGTGCATGTAGGTATCCAGTTGTTCCTCCCATTGAATGGACTCATTACCCTCATCAAAAAATCAACTGACCATAGATGTATGAGTTTATTTCTAGACTCTCAGTTGTATTCCATTTATCTACTCATACATGTTCATCTTTATGACAATACCACTTTGTTTTGATTTCTACACATTTATAGGTTTTAAAATAAGGAAGTGTGAGTCTTCCTACTTTTTACCCAACATTTTTTGTCTATTTGAGATTTCTTGCTATTTCATATGAATTTTACTATTAGCTTTTTCATTTCTGGAAAATAGACTGTCCTTATTTTGATAGGCATTGCAATGAGTCTGTAGATTGCTTTGAGAATTATTATCTTAACAGTATTAAGTCTTCCAATCCATGAACATGGGATACCTTTCTATTTATTTAGATCTTATTTAATAACTTTCAGCAGTTTTATAATTTTTAGTGCACAAGTCTCAAATTGCCTTATTTAAATTTATTCCTAAGTACCCTATTATTTTTTATATTTTGGTACATAGAATTGTTTTCTTCATTACATTTTTGTATTGCTCCTTGCTAATGTATTGAAATAAAACTGATTTTGGATGGTTGATCTTGTATCATACAATTTTGCCAAGTTCATTATTAGCTCTAGTAACATTCTTGCATATTCTTTGGAATTTTCTATATACACAATCATGCTAGCTGAAAATAAAGATAATTTTACTTCTTCCTTTCGAACTTGGATTTAATTAATTTCTTTCTCTTGCTTGATTTCTCTGGCCTGAAATTCCAGTACAATATTGATGAAAGCAGGCGCCCTTGTCTTATTCCTGATATTACATGGAAAGCTTTCTTTCATTCACTTTTGAGTATTACTTAACGTTGAGCTTTTCATAAATGCCTTTTATCATGTCAAGACAATCTTTTATATTCCTAGTTTTTTAGTGTTTTTGTTTGTTTGTTTGTTTGTTTTTACTGCTAAAGGGTGTTGTAGTTTGTCAAATGCTTCTTCTGCATCAATTGAGATGATGTATTTTTTCTTATATTAATGTAATGTATATTAAATTAATTGATTTTCATATGTTAAATCACCTTTTTCATTTTGTGAATAAACCCTAATTTATCATGATGTAAAATCCCTTTAGTATGCTGCTTGCTTAGTTTCCCAGTATTTTGTTGAGGATTTTTGCATCAATATTCATCAGGACTTTGGAGATGATGAATATGTTTATGGCATACATTGTGGTGAATAAACAAACCAGTAAAAATATGTACATGCCCTATGACCCAACACTTCCACTGCTTTGTATTACCGGAGATATATGTACAAATATGCTCAGGAAAACATAAATAAATATTATTGGAGCATTGTTTGTAAGAGCCAAAATATTGGAAATAGCCTGAGTGATCAAAAGGGAAAGGTAAAATAAAGTTTGGTCTACCTATACCAAGAAAACTATATATTAGTTAAAAAGAATGAGAGTCTTATATTGAAGTATCTGGGAATATTAAATAAAAACAATAGAACAGTAGATGTAATATTATAATATTTGGTTAAAATACAAAATAGAAATACAATTTCCTAGATGAATATACATCAAACTGATGAGTATTTAATTGTGGAGAAGGGATTAAATTAGAGATGTGGTTAAAGTTTATATTAAGATGAACTAGTCTATATCAATGGCTTTAAAACAATTTTATTCCTTCATGTCATAGTTCAATGAGAGTTATTGGCTCTCTTCCATGCCTCTGATCCATTGATTATTTGAGTGTCTAGCCTACACTCATCTCACAGTCATGTGTTCCAGATGGCACACATGGTTTCCAAGGTTACTGAAAGGATAGTGGAGAGATCACCTAGCATTGTTTATAAGCCTTAGGAGTGTCTTATACTACATTTGATGGCCCCAACATATATGTAAAGGAGGCTGGGAAATGTAAGAGAACACATACTTTTTGATCAAGCAATCTTAATTTCCAGAATCTATTCCATAGAAATAAAAGCACCAGTAACTTCATATGTGTACAACCATGTTCACTGCAGGCAGCATTGCCTTTTGTGGGCAAAGTATAGAAATGAATTGAATGTTAATTAACAGGAGAATGGTTTGAATAATGTAAGTTACATTCAAACTATAGAGAGTAAATTAATTTGCATTTGTATTGACTAACCTCTGGAAAGTCCTATAAGACTTCCAAGCTGAAATAAAGACACAGATAAGTAACTTAAAATCATATGAAGAAATAAACAATAATGGTAGAGGTAGCTATGTGGGTGAATATAAAAGCAAGTAGTTTTGCATATTTGGTTTATAACTCTGCTTTTTTCTTCTATATGAGTTAAAAGACAAATGCATAAAACAGTAATTATAAGGCTATACTAATATGCATAATCACCACAGACCCTGTTTCAGCTGAGCTGTGCAGTAGTCTCCTCATAATCAAAGAGCTTAGTGGTTTATGATTCATAAATAAGATCACCTGAAAGTCATAATATAATATTATATTATAAAGTTTTGTTGAAATGCAAGAGAAATATATAAATTTCTGGATGGATATCCATTAAATGATTAAGTGTTTAATTATGAGAAAGACATTGAAATTGGAGGAGTGGTTAAAGCAGTATATTAAGATGAGCTGGGTAATTCATTATCTGTGGCAATATTATTTGTGACTATAGCAACATAAAGATATATGTATTTACTTACCAATATTCCTGGAGATGCTCCAATATAAGAATTTCCTTCTTTTTAAATACTGTAGAGTTTTCTTGGTACAGATAGGCCACAGTTTATTTAACATTTCTTTTTTGATGACTTAGGCTATTTTCAATATTTTGGTTCTTACAAACAATGCCACAATAGACATCCATTTTTGTTTTCCTGTGCGTGTGTGTACATTTAATTATATCTCTATGGTAATACAAAACAATGGAAGTGCTGAGTCAAATAGTATGCACATATTTTTACTGGTTTTTCTTGTTTTTTTATTAAAAAAAGCTATTGGGGTATTAAAGATATTTTTCCATTATCTGTCATAGTATTGCCAATGTTTTCTCCCAGGATATTTCTTGTCTTTGGACCTTTTATGTGTTTTCCCTTATAACTTCTGAATTTTCTTTCATGCTTAAGAAGATAATCACATCACAAGGTTATACATTTTTTGTACTCAATTTTTATTTTTATTGTAATATTTTATTTTTGTATGTCACATTTTGTCTTTAATCCACTTTGGATGTATTTTTGTGTATGTGATGAGTAGGACTCTATATTCATTTTCTTTGGATTGGATAGTCCATGTATTTGATTCTTAAGTTAAAAATATCCTTATAAATATGTTAAATCCTTAAATGAAAATGCTCATTACTAAATGTTTGTTCACCACTATGATTATTATTACTTCCTCAGGAAAAATTCCAAGCTGTAGAATTGGGCCATGAAACATGTAAAATATACAGCTTTTGGTATTTATTGTGATTAGAAGCAATAAAATGGATGTAGCAATTTATTCTCTATTTGAATAGAAGAATGCCTACATGCTCAATAAAACTGAGTATTATAAGTAAACATTTGCCAATTTGATAGGTGGATAAAGAGTTGTTTTTATTTTATTTATTTTTCACCTGGTACTTAGTCTGAATAATGTTTATTCTCTACATAGATGTACTTAGTAAGCACCCTGAATTTTCAAGCTATGATAACCACCATTTTGACTTTCAAGCTCTTAATTATGAATTACAAACCATTAGGCTCTTTGATTATAAGGAAACTTGTTAGTACTGCTCAGCTGAAACAGGGTCTATGGCTGGGGTTTATGAAGCAGTTATGGAGACCATGATTTCAAAATGGAAACCCCAAAATGGGAATTCCAAGACCAAAGTCATAGAAATTCTGACTTATGTGTTTATAAGTGTATGTTTATGTATGGGAGGTATGTGTCAGAATTTTGCATTTTTATTAAGCACTCCAGATGATTATAATGTAAGGAGTTACTTTTTGAGAGACATCTGTCATACAATGTTACAATAATTTTATAGACTGAATTTGGGGATAATCCCTTTCCTGTTGGGTTCCTTTGGAAAACATAAGTTACAGTTTCTAGAGAGATAGATTCTTGCCAGTTTTATGCAATCAGAAGTAAAACTGGGCCAAGAACACTAGAATTCTAATTAACATTTATGAAGTACCCACTATATTTAAGTCACAGCACTAATTAATAAAAGTATAATGAAATATATGGCATAGTCTTTACTTTGAGATACAAAATGAAAAAGTCCAGTTAGGAAAAAATACTTAAGTGTATATGTATATATGTATATGAGTATACACACACACACACACATACTTTGTAAGACTAAAACACATATCACATATGTACATTGAATATATAATACATAGATGACATATATGCACTAAAAGTATATATATTTCTTTGGTGAGAGCGCCAAAGCCTAGGCTCTACACCACCAGCGAAACCCCTATATTTCTCTCTCTCTCTCTCTCTCTCTCCATTCCTAATTTTCTGAGGAACCTTCACACTGCCTTCCTGAGCTATTGTACCAATTTGCATTTCCACCAGCAGAGTGTGAGTGTTCCTTTTTCTCCACAGCCTCTCCAGCACTTGTTATTCCTTGTCTTGTTGATAATAGCCATTCTAACAGGTGTGAGGTGATATCTCATTGTGGTCTTGATTTGCATTTCCCTAACAGATAATGAAGTTGAACATTATTTTATTCATCTGTTGGTCATTTGTATGTCTTTAAGGATGAAGTGTTTGTTCAGGTCTTCTGCCCACTTTTTAATTGGGTTGTTTGTTTTTTTGTTGTTGAGTCGTACTAGTTCTTTATATATTTTAGATATTAGACCCTTATCAGATGCATTGTTTGTAAATATTTTCTCCCATTCAGCTGGCTGTTGTTTTACTTTGTTGATGGTTACTTTTGCTGTGCAGAAGCTTTTCAGTTTGATACAGTGACATTCATTTACATTTCCTTTTACTTTCCTTGCCTTTGAGGTCAGGTTCATGAAGTCCTCCTTCAGCCCAAGGTCTATAAGTTTAGCAGCAATGTTTTCTTCTATACAGTTTATTGTTTCAGGTTTTATGTGGAAGTCTTTAATCTATTTTGAATTAATTTTAATATATAGTGACAGTTCAGAGCTCAGATTCATCCTTTTGCATATGGTTTTCCCGTTTTCCCACCATCATCTACTGAAGAGGCTTTCTTTTCCCTATTTTTATATTTTTTGCTCCTTTATCAAAAGTTATTTGTCCATATATTTGTGGATTTATTTCTGTGTTTTTGATTCTATTCCATTGGTCTGTGTGTCTGTTTTTCTGCCAATACCAAGCTGTTTTGGTTATTGATGCTTTGTAGTATAAATCATATCAATTGATGCAGAAAAAGCATTTGACAAGATAGAGCAACCATTTATGATGAAAACACTGAATAAAATGGGTGTAGAAGAACAGTACCTAAACATAATAAAGACCATATATGACAAACCCTCAGCTAATACCATACTGAATAGAGAAAAGCTGAAGCCAATTCCTCTAAAATCAGGAATGACAGGGATGCCCCCTGTCACCACAGCTATTCAATATAGTACTGGAAGTTCTAGCCATAGCAATCATGTAAGAGAAAGGAATAAAAGGTATCCAAATGGGAGAGAAGAATTCAAATTGTCACTATTTGCAGATGACATGATCCTTCATATAGAAAATTCCAAAGACTCCACCAGGACACTATTAGAAACAATGGACAAATGCAGTAAAGTAGCAGGATACAAAATCAACATACAAAAATCAACAGCAATCTTACATACAAACAATGAACCTTCAGAAAAAGAAATGAGAGTCAATGACTTTTGCTATCACAACACAAAGAATGAAATACCTGGAAATTAACAAAGAATGTGATGGACTTATACATGGAAAACTATAAGACACTTTTGAAAGAAATTGAAGAGGACACAAAGAAATGGAAAGATATTCCATGTTCATGGATAGGAAGACTTAACATTGTTAAAATGCTCATATTACCCAAAGCAATATACAGATTTAATGCAATGCCCATCAAAATCCCACAAACATGCTTTCATGAAATAGATTTTAAAAAATCAGATTTATATGCAACCATGAAAGACCTCGAATCACCAAAGCAATACTACATAAAAAGAATAAACCTGGAGGTATCATGCTCCCCATTGTTAAGAATTCAATGACAACACACTATTTGAACTAAAGGTCTGAACACTCTCATTTTGATTTGCACTGGGTGAAAAATGGAATCATCTGTGTGTGCAAGTCAAGAATGATGGAGGGGAAATACCACGTGACCATCCAAAAACAGTTATATCCAAATATATCTAATGTAATAAAAAAATATTAGAGTGGAGGCAAAATTTATCAGCCCAGCCTTGTATTTAATAAAGTATAAACCATATATGCAAAAGTGTCCAAATCATAAGTATGTAGCTCAATGAAGTTTTAAAGCTAAAATTATTTAACCAGAACTGAAAACAAATCAAAACAAACAAACAACCCAGAACATTACCAATATTGTAGAAATTCCATTTATTACCTAAGGCCACCTCCACTACCCTAGCATAATAATAATTTTGCATATGTTTAAACTCATATGAACTAATGTACATTACTCTTTTCCACTCTGACTTCTTTATCTCAACATTATGTTTGGGGATCTGTCCATTCTGTGTGATTGTAATTTGTACACATTTGTTGATGAATAATATTCTACTGTGTAAATATACAATTTACTTACACATTTTCTTGATGAAGAACATTTTGGTATTTTCTTACTATTGGCAATTTGAAAAGTGTTATCATGAACATATGTGTTAATGTTGTATGGTAAACCAAAGCACATATTTTTACTATGGGTGTGTCTAGAGTGAGATTGCTGAGTCATAGAGTATACATATGTTTACCTTTACATATTTTGCCAAACAGTTTTCCAAAGTGGTAGCACCAGTTCTAGTACTACATCCTCATAAAACACTTGATGTTTTCTGTCTTTATTATTTTAGACATCCTGGGGGCTGCTTGGTGATACCACATTTTAGTTTGAATTTACACTTCTCTGCAAACTAATGAAATTGAGTATATTTTCATAAATTTATTAGACATTTGGATATTCTGTTTTTTAAGTTTTATGTGTTTGTGTGTGTGCGTGTGTGTGTGTGTGTGTGTGTGTGTGTGTGTGTGTGTAGTTCCCTGGCTGGGAGTCAAACCCAGGCTGTAGCGTTGACAGCGCTGAAGCCTAGCCACTGTGCCACCAGGGAACCCCTAAGTTTTATTTTAAAGTGTTAATTCATTTTTCTATTGGATTGTTTGTCTTTTTCATTTGTACAGTTCTTTATACATTATAGATATAAATCATTTGTTAAATATATGTGTTCCAAATAACTTTTCCTAGTTTGTGCCTTGCTTCCTTATGCTTTTGGTGGTGTCATTTAATGAACGTAAGTTTTAATATTAATAATGTATAATTTATAATCCTTTTTATCCTTCATAATTTGTGCTTTTTTGTGTCTTCTTTAAGAACACTACCTACTCCAATTATACAGATGATTTACTTTGTATTTTGCATTAAAATGACATTTTTACTTTTAGATCTATAATCCATTGGGAGTTAATTATTTTGCATTATTTAAGGTGGAGTTAACATATATTTTTCACATATTAATATCTAACTGATCTACCACTTTTTGAAAAAATCCTTTCCCCACTTCACTGCACTGTCATTTTGTTGTAAGTCAAGCTACTGTATGCATAGGTATGTTTCACAGGTTTGTGTGTGTATACACATATATGTTAATATTTGATACAATATTATACTATTTATTTACTATTTTCTTACTATAGCTTTGTATTAAGTTTGGTATCTAGTAGTGGAAGTCTTGAGGCTCTTTTCTTCTTCAACTTTGTTGCCAGCATCAGGTTCATTGCATTTTTATATACATGTTTGGAATCTGCTTGTCAACAAAAAAACCTTCTGAGATTTTTATATGAATTGCATTAAATTCATAGATTAATTTTGGAATAATTGATCATTTCAAATATTGAGTCTTTCAATCCATGAGCATGGTATATTTCTACACTTATTCAGGTCTTGTTTAATGTTCCTCAAAATTATTTTACAATTTTCAGTGTAGAGGTCCTGCAAGTATTTAGATTTATTCCTAGGTATTAATATTTAATTTTCAATCAACTTCACTGGGGTCTAATTTACACACAATAATATACACACATTTTAACTGTACAGTTCAATGATTTCAACAAATGTATTCACCAGTGGAGTCACAAATCCATCAAGATATAGAATATTTCCCTCAGCTGAGAAAGTTCTGTTGTGCTTCTTTTTCAGTCAGAAAAATCCCAACCACCAAGCCAGGCAAAATTTGATTTGACCCAATTTATATTAAGGTAAATTAGTTTTGCTTCTTCTATAAATTTATATAAATTTATATAAATGTAATCATGCAAAATGCACACTTTTGTGTCTGATCTTTCCAAGTATAATATTTTTTGACATCTGTGTTGCTGCTTGTACCAGTAGTTTGTTCCTTTTTATTGCTTAATAGTATTCTATTAATAATGTATGGATATATCAAAATTTGTTTACCCATTCACTTGTTAATGAACATTTGGATTGTATCCATTTCGGAGCTATCATAAATAAAATTGTTATGAACAGTCCCATACAAACTTTTTGAGGAAACACATTTTGAATTCTGTTTTGGCACATTCCTAAGAACTTTTCAAGAAACTGACAAAAAGTCTTTCAATGTGGCTGCACTTCTCACCAGCAGTGAATGAGAATTTCAGTTACTCCATATCCTCAAATACACTTGGGTTTGTCAGATGTTTTAATTTTAGCAATTCTGATGGGTGTGTAGTGGTATTTTACTGTTTTTTTTTCACATTTCCATGATGATTAATTAGACTGAGCATCTTTCCATGACTTTATTATTAATTTGTACATGTACTTTTGTGAAATGTTTGTTCAAATCTTTTTATATTTAGTGCATTGTTTAACTTCTTATTTTGAAGTTTAGTTCTTTACATATCTTCTGGATACAAACCCTTTGTCAGTTACATGTTTCACAAATATTTTTTCCCAGCTTCCTACTTCATTTTCTTAACCATGTCTTTCAGAGAGCAGAACTTTTTAATTTTGGTAAGTCCAATGTCTACGCACATTATACTACAACACTACCTTTACTACTACATATTAAGTTGGGAAATTAGATCATGTAATTCTCCATATTTGTGAAGTTTTTTTTTTTCAAAATCATTTTGTCTGTTCTAGGTCTTTTGCATTTCCATATAAATTTGTGCTTTAGTTTATCAAAGTTATACAAAGATAAATGCTGCAATTTTTATTTTGACTGCACTGAATTGATAGATCCAATTATAGAGATTTGATATCTTGATAGTACTGAATTTTCTGATCCAGGACCATAGTTTTTTATATTTATTTTGATCTTTCGTGTTTTTTTTTTTTTGGCAGTGTTTTGCTGTTTTCAGTGTATAGATTTTCTTCATGTTTTCTTAATTTTATCCTTAAATTTTTCACATAATTGCAAGCTACCAAAATTTACACTTACACACACACACACAATTTCAATTTGCAAGTATTCATTAGTAGCATACAGGACTACAACTGAGTTTTTGTATATCTCATCTATAACTGCAACCCTGCTAAAATATGATTTATTTCTACAGGTTTACTGTAGACCCCTTAAGGATTTTCTAAATACATGATCATGAGATTTGCAAACAAAGACATCCATATTGCCTAATAAACCAGAATTTTGTGATGGAGTTTTTGTTGCTGTTTTAGTCCTGAAACTCCAGTAAGGCTCTGTTGCACTATACACTCATTGGCACTCCTCATAGAAGGGCTTTATAAATCAAGGGGCCCTCCCAATTGGAACTATCAGCTGCCCTGTCCTTTTCCAAGTTCTAAAAAAGTAGCTGCCTGTAGAGTCTCTATTTCTATAATGATTTAGCAGAAGAGACAGGTAGTTAATGACTTTTCTAACTTTAATCTTGTTTTCAAATAATTATTTTTATAAAAGTATGCTGACTGTTGACATTTTTAAGATAAAATGAACAAAACAGATACCAAATTTTTTAGAAATTCTCTGTCCTGGGCTTTTTTTCCTGACACATCTTTTCTACGCATTTTAGTAGAGAAAAAATGGAGAGCATTGGTAGCAAAAAGGACAGCAGGTGGAAGGAGGCGTGCCCCGGGAGCTTGGGAAGGAAGAGGCAAGTCGTCAGGGAAGCAGTGGGAATGGCCAACAGGACCCTGAGAGGGTACTGCCCTTCCCTGGCAGCAGAGAAAAGTCCAGGAATACACAAAGGGACATCGACAGGGCCCAGGCAGGTGCTGTTAAAAAGAACGCGGGAGCAGCGGCGGGTTGCGGGCCTTGGGCTCTTGGAGACCCCCGGAGCAGGAGAGGGGCGGAACGCGGGCGTCGCCGCTCGTGGTGACGAGGGACGCACGTGACCGGCCAACGCTGACTCGCGCGCGCCTCGTTCCAGCGTCAGACCCCGCCATCGTTCGCTCCCTTCTGGATATCTGCTCCTGGTGGCCCG
>PVJL010010488.1:0-49053 GCA_004026885.1 Lyroderma lyra | reverse complement strand
TGCAATCTTTCTTTAGTTCACTGAGAATTAATTTCTTTCTAATAGCCTATTAGACCTTGAATGATTTCTCACCTACCTAGTTACCTCTGACCATATGACCTGCTACTGTCCCTCACTGACTACAAAGCTACTACTCCAGTCTTTTCACTTTTCATCCAGGTGTGTTCATACTCACAGTTTAGGGTCTTCTTACTGATACTTCCTTTGTCTAGAAAGCCTTTCTCCCAAAGATCTATACAGCTAACTAATGGAGTTAGCTGCTCCTTGGTTCTTTATTAAAACATCATCTCTCAATGAGGTAGACTCTGAGATACCCATATAAAATTGCAGTCCACTTCCCTCTGTTCCTGAAAAACAGGTTCTTTGAATGTAGCAGGAAAGAATTCAAAGATGCACAAAATAAGCCAAGCCAGTGGTGAACTTATTAAAGAAGGACATCATACTCTCAAGAAGGTGAGAGTGGGCAGGCCTCAAGAAGAGCAGCTGCCCTGAAGAACAAACAGGCGTAGGAATTTATTACTCTTAAAATAAGGCCACAAAATATTCAAGTATTAGGGGTAGTGTTATAGGCATTTCTAGGTGGGCCTTCAGTAACCACTCTTTCCCCTCGGGAGGAGGGGTTATTGTGCTTATTTGGCTGTTGTTGAAACTGTTACGGAGACACAGGAAGTGAAGATTTTTCTTGGCTGCCAAGCCAATAATATCATAATCCATTATAATTAGCTAAAGGTCACCTAAAGTGGCAAGATGGTGTCCTAGATTTGCTCTTGGCCACTGAAATCTAGTTGTAGCTGGTCTTAAAGATGAACTAATCTTCTTCTTCTTTTGTCTCCTCTCACTTCCTCCCTGACTTCCTCCCGCTGTCTCACCATGGCCCTATTCTTTCTGCCTAGGATAACATTTCTGATTTCTCTTACTCTATCACACTTTGTTTTTACATAGTTCATTATTAACTTTTAATATGCTAAATAATATTTATTATATTTAATATCCTTTCTAAAATGTAAGTACCAATGGGCAAAGACTTTTTTAAAATCTCTGATGTAGCTCATGCATGTAGAAAAATTTCTCACATAAATAGGAGATAAAAAATGTTGGCCGAATCAGTATATGGTGTTAAACATTATTTTGATTATTTTATGGTATATATGCTGCTGTCTATTTTCAGTAATGTGCTATAATAGTCATTTTTTAATCTAATACACCCCAGTTAGAACTTTAAAAATAGTCTTGGTGAGAATTATCAATTTTATATATATTTGTATGTGTGTATATTTAATAAAGCATAATTGGTATTCAGTAAATGGGAACTGATTTATAGTATACCGTACTTTAGGCAAAAGCGTGCCAACCTTAGTAATAAGTTTCAGTAGAGAAATGCAGTATTTTTTTTTACTTGAAAGATGTTATGATAAAAATTATTAATTCAGAACTTAGTATGACCTTTCATCCAATTTCCTTACAATAATAATGGTAATGGTAATGTATGAAAATCAGGTGATTTTCATTTAAAATAAGCTGATATTTTAGACTAGTAAATATCTGATTGCCTACTATAAATGAAAAAAAATCATAAACCTTAATTTTTAGGTTAGGTTAAGGAACATATATACACTAAGGTTAAAGCATTATCTTTACCAGATTTATAGGCTATAATTAAAGTAGGATTAAATCTGCTCACCAGTCAAGTAATTGAATAGCTTCCCTCCACCGTCTAAAGAACAAGGTCAAAAGACGTTTGCATGGTTTCTATCAAACTACAACTTGTTTCTTTCTAAAATACACCAGAATGCTCACACTCAAGAGCCTTCGACTGTGCCATTGTTCTCTTCATTTAAATATGTCCTGAGGGCAAAGCCCGTGGCTGTCCCGTCCCCAGATCTTCCAGGTTCTATTGCAGTTAGGTGTGGCACCTGGCAACTGTGTTCTCCAAATTCTGGAAGCTAAAGAGGTGTGTACTGCTGCTAGGTGTGGCCTACAAAACCTTCCACAATCACCCCTCCATGTTCTCCTTTAGCTGATCAAAAAAATTATGCCCAGGAAAATCTTGGAAGGCACGTGTTAAAAATGCCAAGCAACCGTCAGTCCGGCCTGAATAATTGTGTGCAGAGACTGTTCTGCTGTATGAAAACCTGCCCTGGATGCTTACATAGGCAAGAAATAATCCTGCTCCATAATCACTGAAATGAAGGAAGGTGTTATTTGTTAAAAAAATTGAGCTTATCCTAACTCACAACTAACACACACTAAATTCCTACAACTGGTTAGGTGTCTTCTGTTACCTTAACTCACAAGGCAGAACTGGACTCCTCTGTCCCCATTGAGATATCTGCATACACTCCCTGGAGAAATTATAACATTCAATGGTAAATATTTGTTTCTATATTTGTCTTCCTCTTATAATTCTACTTTTAAAGGATAAGAATTGAACCCTTTTCATCCCTTGGCCTCAGTTATAGAGTATCTGAATAAATATTGTTGCTCTATTAAAATAATACATGAGTGATTGAAGCAATGATCTCAGGATTAATGCACACATCATTCAGCTCAGCAGCACTTTCTTCATGAAAATATTAGGTACTCAAATATTTAAACATTATAAAATGATTCTCTTATATGTTTTTTGCCTTGCTTATTCTTCCTTCTCTGGTCACATTGATAGTGAACTTGTTTCAGCCACATAAATCTGTTGAGAGGGAATGTTAAACTTTTAGATGAAAAGTCTCACTTACTGTAGGGGAAAATAAGCTAAGCAAAATAAAGCAAAACTAAAACACACCATTCAGCCAACCAACGATGAACACCACCACCATGAAAAACAAAACAGAAATCCTACATTGATGTACCTAGGTGAAAATGATTTTTTTTCTAGATAGTCACATTACATATTATAAAGAATTTTCAGAAGTTTACCTTGTACAAAGAAGGTTACAATTTCAAAAAAATCATTTAATATTGAACACAAGAGAATATAGTAGAATACAAACTCTAATTAAAGTGGTTTTATTCAAACTGCCAATTCTCTTCTTTAATTATGTAAGAGATGCTTTATATTTATATTCGAAGTACACATCAGTTAGTATGGTAAGGACACAGTCTTCAAAAGGTCCGTTGTTATTGTGTACATGAAAACCTTAAGAAAATTGCATTGCTCATTCACTGGTAGGGGTTAATTAGTTAAATCTTCACTGCTACTTAGTAATTTTCACACACATCACACAGTTCAAGTGCATAATACAAAGCAATTACACAGCAGTAGAAATTTGACACCGTAAGTTAGATCAAGTTAAATAATGCATACATTTTTCTTTTAAAAATAATACAATTTTGACACAAAATGTAACTTGTACCTATTTAATTTCTCTATATTGAAAAACAGAGTATCAGAAGAGCAAAGAGAAAAGATAATATATCAAGATTAGAACTAGCAATTAAACACATGGTACAACAACCATTCCAGAATTAGATGGTTCTAGAATATTGTAAATCACAGAAAAATGTTATATCAAAACAGAAGGACCATAAAGCAATAAAAACAGAGTAAGAAGTTAAGTTGGGAACCAAGTTGATTATTTTTTCTGTCCTATGCTTTGAAAAAAATTTTTTTAATCTTTAATCACTCTTCATTGGAAAAATTGTGCAATACTTTTCAATTATTTGTTTTCAAAAATCACCTATTATATTTAGAGTTTCAACAATCTAAGTAATTTTGTATTGAGGGATAACACAATTCAAGAATTATATTTTTATTACTACTCTCTCTGTATTTCCCTCTTTTCCATATGCTTATTTTTTCTGGCTGCTTGCCACCATTTCATTAGATTGCATTATTTCAACAGAAAAACATTGTTTCAGTTTGTGTATTATAAAAGGTAATCTTTATAGGTGCACCATTCTTAAATGATGTGTTTTCTATGACATTTACATTTGAAAGAATTATCTTAAGTGTGCAGAACTATTACATACATATCATTTTAAATTTGCATGACAACGAAGTAATCGATTTAGACAAAACTAGGAAAGGAGATGCCTACAACCAGAAACTGACTGGTTGAACTCTGCCTTATGTAAATGGAGCTCTAAATAAAATGTATTTCACCCATTAACAGCATAGTATAGATTTCCTTCATCCTTTAATTTTTTAATACCAATTCAAAAGGAAAAAGAGAACTGACAATACGTGCAACTCACTTTGTTTGGTACTAGGGGATTCAGAAATGTAAGATAAGATTACTTCACTCCGTGGGTAGGGAGAAATTTAAACAAATATAACGTGAATATATAATGAAAAACATGTAAAGAAAAGTTGTTGGTTCAACAGAATAAGAACGGATGATTCTCTCTCAAGAAAAACAGAGGCTGAACATTGAAAAATAAATAAGATGTCATGGGTATCTGAGGAGAAACATGGAGAATAGCAAAGCCATGAGTCAGGTTCATTAATGTTGAATACTTTTATGCAGCAAGTTCAGATATTGAGGGTTTTATTGAAATATTATATTGAAAAGGCTAATTGGAGTTTTCAGCACCATCATGTCCTCCCCAATACCGTGCAGCCCGCATTCCATAAATTATGTCCCTAAGTTTATCCCTTACAAAAACGTTTAAAACTAGAACCATCTAAACTGGTTTATGTAATGCTATTCTTCCCAACTTTCTCCAGTTTCTCTATCATAACCTATGTCATCTGAGATCTATTTATATCAGTTTGTCCCATGGAACTCTTACTCCATGGACCTCCTGAAGCATGAACCTCACACAATTGCCAAACAGTATTTTACAAGCTTCACACTCTTTGGAGAAAGAGTTCAAGGAATATCTGTCCGTTCTCCCCAATCTTATCGCTGCCTATTCCCTTTTTCTTTCTGTGCTTAAGTACACTGGTTGTTTGTTTGCTTACTTGTTTGTATTTATTCCATCCTGACAGAAGGGCTTTGTCCAAACTGGGCGCTTACTTTTGCTCATTACTGTATTCCCAGAGCATAGAATAGTAAGTACATAATAGGCATGCAATACATATTTGCTTACTGAGTTTTCATGGTGTCAAATAAATGGATATTCCTCCCAAATAAGACTCAATCCCTATGGTTTGGAAATCAAGGCTAATCTGGAAACATTTTGGGAAAAGACTTAATTATATTGTATAAGGAAGCAATGAAGGATACAATTTTATATAGGCAAATAGAATTTTTAAGCTTCCAAAGGGTGCCCCTCAAATTCTAAACCCCACCATTTTATTAAATGGTGTCCTTTAATACAGAATATTACTAATATGAGATATGGACAAAGAATATCATCTAGAACTCTTTCAACCAATCCTTAGAAAAATCATGGTTATAAGAAGTATTATTTATAGTTCTTAACTTACAACCCATGCAGTTTTCTGAATAGTCTAAATTTTGTGGTTTAATCAAGTCATGTCATCAGAGAGCTCTGAAGCTGGGTCGTAACAATTGAGCTACTGGCGAAATGTTTTAACTCACTTGTATTCTGATGTTATACTATTCACCATATAATGTTCTAAGAAGTGCTATATAAATTTTACCATTGTGTTTTGTTTTGAGAACATTGTCCAATCATTTTTGTTGTATGATACACAATGTCTTCTTTATGAGGCTCTCTCAATGAGAATTCCAACTGTGACAATCACGCAGCCATTTGGCAGGCATTATTTTATCCATCTTAAGTTCTCATTTACTACTTTCATATCTTTGTATTTCCTCTGATCAAAAGCCACAAATTCTATTATCTGTCTATCATCATCACCTATATTGTGGTTTTTGTATAGTGAATTTTTTATGGAATAATTCTGTAGTATAAATAGATGGAGAACTAAACAGTATAGAATTCTCTAGGCAATGTCAGGCCATTGAAGAGTTTTCATCAAGTGACTCTGTGATAATACATATAATTTTGATAGTTAACTATTTTAGAGGATCAAATGATTATTTTAATTTCATTTTATTCTCCTTTTGGAAGAGAAAAATCATAGGGTGGTCATCTCCTTGGTGACTTATATTATTTTGTCACATTTAGAATAAATGCAATGTATAGCAGACAATTTATTTTGGGGAAATTCCATCTCCCTATAAATATGGCAACCATAGAGATAGAACCTATTATGATAGCTGATGTGAAAGTTCTGGTTTTGTAACTTATCATTCCATTACTTGAAAATGGAATTAAAGTCAAGTTATGAATGGTTTTTGGTCCTCAATAAGTTCCAATCTTCCAATTTCTGTTCCAACTTTATTTCTCTATCCACAGAACTCAGGAACATTTTGGAATAATGAATTTTAAAGAAAAATGTGTGCAGGTAAATCCATTGTAATGGTATCAGTTTTTTTTTTTCTTAAGAGCAAATGGCATAAATACTCTTGGAGGTATACACACTAGCTACTCTGTGGTCTCTTAGTAGGAAGTGTCATCCAGTTTACCTTAAAATGTTTTCATAGCAAATGCAAACACTCTTATTCTATCATATAATTTATTACTTATTAAAATCACTTGGGATCCCTTGGGTCTTCACTACTTTATTCTTGGGTCTTCACTACTTTATTCTTTTTTTTTTTTTTTTTGGTTGGTTCCCTGAGTGGGGATTGAACCCAGGCCACGGCGGTGAGAGCACTGAAGCCTAGCCACTACACTGCCAGGGCACCTCCTACTTTATTCTTGAAGAATACTAAATACAGTAGACCCTTCATTAACCAGAATGCAATATTTTTTTTCTGGTTGCTTGAGATTTCGACAGCTGCCTTAAGTTCCGGTTAATGGAGCGTCTACTTACATTTATCAAGCACCTACTAATCCCCATGGGTGCCAGTTAACTGAGAGTCAACTGTAAATGCATTTTAAAAGAGTATTCCATGATACTACCAGTCCAGAGAAGATGGTATAAACATGTTTCTTCTTGTTCTTCCCAGCTAAATACAGCTATAAACCTTGGCAATAACTTAAGAGGCAACAAAAAGGAAAACTCAGAAAGACAGAAAAAAGGCAGACTAGTTAGACTTCAGCAAGCATCATAAATATACTTTAAGAAGCAATTACACAAATTATATTTGTTTACAACCTATCAGCTTTTTCTATATACATATTTGTATGCAGCATTGTTTTCTATTTTTCTACAAGATATATTTCATCCCCTAAAATTATCTTTTTTGGGGCAAATCCAATGTAAAAAAAGAAAATTTTATTTAGATTAATTTATTGTGTACTTGTTTGTTTCTCTAACAAACAATACTTGAGATTTATATCCTATGAACCATGGCATATATGAGAAAAAGTTCCACATTAACTATCAAAAATGTAGAGCACTTAAGCACCAAACTTTAGCTTTAAATTTCCAAATGAGTTTAAAACCTCAAATGGCTAGAATGGACAAGGAGAGTAGGTAAATCCATGTAACAAGTTTAGGGGTATTCTTTTATCCTGGATAAAAAGACTGATTATATTATATTTACATTTTGAAAGCAAGAGACTCCACATTGAAAGTTTCCTTCTCATTTTTCTTAAAATATGTAGTTTTTTCAATTATCACTTTTTTTACTGTTCATAGAGCCATAAGTTCACTGAAATATCTCTTTATTTAATAGCAATAGTACAAATGCTATGGCAAAGGGCAATTGATCATTTGCCTCAGTATTGGGAAAAAGTTGAAAGAAGCAGGAATCTGATGCAGGCACTAAGCTCCAACTCATTGTTGCCTTTAATAAATGTGGGACTAGCATGGCCAAATATTATTATTTAGGATAAAGGAGAACTGTATAACTTGAATATGAATTATACAATATGGAGGTATGCATGAGCTAAACAAAAACTGTGAATATCTTGTATACAGCCGTGGGCTCACTTATGACCTCTGTGTGGGTTATCAATGTATTGTCCTTTGAATTTATTGTTGTGAAAGAAAAATCAAAGGACATCCTAATTTTCCTTTATTGTTTGTGGTTAACTTTTTTTGCCTGCCAAGATATTCATAAAGCTTAAAAATATTATACTATTGCAGTTCTAAATCTTTGGGTCTCTAGGTTTGAATTCCTTTATGCTTTTTCCATGGTACATTGTGAACATTATTTTATGTATAAATTTAAGTTTTCAACTCTAGAACACTTTTCCATTGTACTATTGATTTTTAAATTTTATTTATGTTTTCATCTTTTTTCTAGTATATCTACAGTTTCTCCATATGCTATCCTCTATCCTCTATCTTTCATAACTGTCATCTCTCTCCACGTTTTTTTTTGTCTTGGTCTAATTCCTTTGTATATTTGGAGTTTCTCAAAGTTCTCATATAAAGCAAAGCTTTATATGTGTGTGCTTTCATTTGATAGAAATAAAAATAAAGTATCCCTTTGGCTTAGGATATAGGTTTACGTAATTCTTATAACAGGTAAGACCAAGCTATGTAATTTAAGTTGTTTCCGAGATTAGCTATCTCTCTATCTATCTACCATTTATCATATATCTACCTATTTATTTACCTATTTACCCATCTATCATCTATTTATTTATCAATCTATCTTGATCATCTATCATGTATCTATACAGAGAGAAATACAACATATCTTTACTCTATGCTACTTAAACTAATATAAGGTGAAAATAGGCCCTGAGCAAGGCAATGTCTCATTTTCCTTCCTCTCCTACCCAAAATCCTTTTTAGGATTTGGGATAAAATTATTGTGCAACACACCCATCATAATCATAAAGAATATATACAGTTAGGTTTTTTTTCCAAACCTAGAGCAGAGCTAGCCCACTTAAGTGCAGTCGTGGATGTCACATGGGAGAAGACAATAAAAAGAGAAAGAAAGATGGCCAGGCCTCACCTTTGTGTGGGAGCCTTCCCTTTCTATTACAAATCTGATGACATCAAATGAAATAATAAAAGAGAAGATTCAAATCTTCAGTGACTCATTACTAGGAAGAGAGTCTTACTAACATTCTCAATTTGGCTATAGTAATTCTTATTTTCATCATAGGGAATAAAGAGAAAGGCAGGAACATTAAAAAATATAGTTGGAAACTTTAGATTCCTATTCAGAGTAGGTACACTAGTTCTAATGCATTTTTTATTGTTTCATTGTAATGTTAATGCTAGTGAGCTCTTCTCTGATCTCATTCATCTCATTGATAGGCATTCAAAATATGCCTATCAATGAATTCCTAATTCATACAGATCTATTTTTTTTCATTATCTCACCTTGTAGGTCATTTTATAAAATCTGTGTTTTATTAAATTTTGTTATCAATAATTTTTTAAAAATATTCTTATATTTCCTAGGAAAAATACTTTTTGTCAATGTCATCTTCCATTGCTTTTTTTTGACTATGTGTTTCTTTCTATATTATGTATGAGCATGCATATATTCATTACTTTTAATTAATATTTGCATTATGAAACTTATTCAAGCCACAGATTAGATTCTCAAATAGTATAAATGTGTTTTTCTTGGAGTTGCCTTGTTTTATATTTATTTATCTAAATATTCATTGAAAGCCTATTTTTATACATGAGGATGCATTTCATTTCGTTGCAAAATTCTTTTTTTCAGATATCAAATTTATTGCTTCCAGGATGGTTCCCAGCCTTGGGTAGTAGTAGTAAGGGAAACTTTCAGAACTCCATTAACCCCTTGCTAGTGTCTTTTTTTTCTATTCTATTTTTTCAATAGAAATAAAGGGCATACCCTTTATAATCCTTTCTAACTCTGGTAGTCATAGTAACAGAGAAGGTGCATCTAAAATGTATTTGAAGGTTCATGCTTGTGGATTATAATCTCTAATATTAACCCTAATGAATGTTTTACTAATTTATAAAATAATCTCTTTCAGAGTCAGATAGATTCATTCAGACATCCCTATTGCTCACATCACCAATTATACTCATGCTGGATTGGTTATAGTGTCTTGCCTTAGAAGGCAGCTGACTTTTAAAGACATTAATCCACATAACAAAATGAATTTCTAAGGAACTTTCTTCCAAGATTGACTCAATGCTTCCTCTTGCCTGTAGCACTTACCCTTTGCTAAACTCATTCAGTTTTGTATCAGTGTTGGCCAGTAATCAAAGGACATTTTGTTCAAAAGTAAAGATTTTTTTCTTAAATTTAATGTAAATCTATATTAGTTCTTAATATTTCTTATTGGCTGTAGTGAATATTTCTTATTCACTGTATGTGAATACAGTAGTATAAATCAGAAATATTTAGAAGGTTCTTTTAAGTACTTATCATTAGAATTGGTTCTAAAAGATAGAAATGAGTGGTACCTGTCATCCATCTAATAAAAACATTGTGATGTATCTATAAGTTTCATGCATATTTCTCACAATTAGTTTCATTTGCTGACTTAAGATTTTTAAAGGTTTTGGAAGGAGTACCTAATCACCCACATGTCTTTCTTTCTAGATTCTGAACCAATTGAGAATAGACATAGGGTACTGGTAGAAATTTTTTAAGACTATCCATTTTATTATTGATAAAGTGACATGAGTAAGTATGGCATTTATTCAAGGTCAAAATGCAGTTTTGGACCTTTCCACTGAATTATATTTTTACCAAATAAATTTGTACACCCAGGTGCAGAGAGGGTAGCCAGGCACTATCAAGTCTTTTTTCATGTGGCTGAGTATTGGGGAAACCCTTTGTTTGTGATATGAAAGTATTACTGCGAAGAACACATATTACTTGTCAGAAAACAAAAGGCAACTCCCAGGAAAAGGAGGGCATACAACATCAACACCAAATCAGCGACTGTCAGGCTCTCAGCATAACCAGCAGCCCCTCATCCTACTGGAACGCCAAGGAGTATTCCAACACAGGCTCCCTTTGGGAGAGAAGAGAGAGGACAGCAACATGAGTGGAAGGATCGTAAGCCTTTTCCTTATAATACAACTTCCCAGTTCATCTTTTGATAAACTTTGGATTATGACCTTATGTTCAGGTAAGTGTTACAGAGATCAAGAAACTCTTAGAGTAGAACTTTCTGCCAATGGAAAAGAATAAGGAGAGGATGGCGACAGATACATAGGACAGTATGCTGTAGTAACATCTTTCACTTTCTCAGCATTCCCAGTCTCCATTGCATTGCCTCTGTCTCGAGGCTTCTCTCTTCCAAAGAGCAGTCAGTACAAGCTGCTGTTTAAACACATATGTGCTATGGTGTGCCTGGTATTGGAAGAAAGGATCTTTAGTTATGATTTAGTAATTATGTATTTTTCCCACTTCAAGTGGTGAGATCTACTTCATTCTAAGTAAGCAAAAATTTACCCCTCAATAACTGATAACCCCAAAGATTAGGTGACCAAAAACATGTTAAAATATGGAGTAGAGAAAAAACAAAAAACTTAACAAGATAATTCTTGTTTCCTAAGCAACTAAAACAAAAAGCAACACATGGAACTACATGAAACTAAAAATCTTTGACACAGCAAAAGAAATGATCAACAAAATGAAAAGGCAACCTAAGGAAAAACACAATGAGACATCACCTCTCTCCTGCTAAAATAACTACATAATCACAAAATACTTGGAGACTAAATAACACTCTCCTAAACAATACATGAATCATAGAAGTCTCTAGAGAAATAAAAATAATTTGAACTAAGTTAAAATGAACACACAACTTTCAAATTTATGGCATTGAATACATATATTAAAAAAGAAGAAAGATCTAAAATAAACAATCTAAGTTTCCACCTTAGAAAACCAGGAAAAAAAAACATCCAATTAATCTGAAGTAAGTGAAAGAAAGAAAATAAAATTTAAAGTAGAAATTAATGAAATTGAAAACAAGAACTCAATGGAGAAAATGTATAAAAACAAAAGCAAATTCTTTGAAAATTTCAATAAGCCTCTGGCTAGGCTAAGAAAAAAATAAAAGAAGGTATCACAATTAGTAATATCAGAAATAAAAGAGGCACCATCACTAAAGACTATATTCCTTTATTATTATTATTATACTATAATAAAGGAATACTATGAACAACTCTATGCTCACCAATTTGATAACCTAAATAAAATGTATAAATTTCTTAAAAAATACAACCAGCCAAACCTCATGCAAGAAATATTGGTGTAAAATATACCTATTTTAACTGGAGATAAATGATATCTCATTGCATTTTTTATTTGCATTTTCCTGACAATTAGTGAGTGATGTTGGAATCATTTCATGTATGTGTTGGCCATTTGTACATTAGCTTTGGAAAAGAAGTCTAACCAGGTCCTTTGCTCATCTTTTTATCATATTATTTGTTTCTTTGCTATTGAATTGTATGCATTTCATAAATATTTTGGATATTAATCCCTTATCAAATGGATGATTTGCAAGTATTTTCTTTCCTTTGATAGGCTGCATTTTTATTTTGTTGATTATTTCTTTTGCTGTGAATAAGCTTTTTAGTTTTATGTAGTTCCATGTGTGAACTTTTTCCTTTAGTTGTTAGTGCTTTTGGTGTCATATCCAAATAAATCATTGCCAAAACAAATGTAAAGGAGTTTTTTCTCTATGTTTTTTTTTCTAGGAGTTTTATGCTATGGTCTTACATTTAAATTTTTAATACCTCTTGAGTTAATTTTTGAGAGTGGTATAAAGTAAGGATCCAGTTTTATTCTTTGGCATGTAAATATCCAGTTTTCCCAATGCAATTTATTGAAGAGACTATCTTTCTCTCTATTGAGTTTCTTAGGCTCTATTCTTACATGTCAGTGGACTTCACATGCATAGGTTTATGTCTGGGGTTGTCAATCTATTCCATTGGTTTATGTACCTGTTTTTATAGCACTACTGTACTGTTTTTGTTATTATAGCTTTGTAATATAGTTTGAAGTCAGGAAGTGTGATACATCCAGCTTGGTCTTCTTTCTCAAGATTATTTTGGCTATTTGTGTTTTTTTGTGGTTCCACATGAATTTTAGAATTTCTTTTTTCTATTTGTGTAAAAACTGCCATTGGAATCTCTGTAGATATTGCATTGAATCTATAGATAACTAAGGGCAGTATGGACTTTTTAACACTATTAATTATTTCCACCCATGAACACAGAATATCTTTCCATTTATTTGTCTTCCTCAATAGCTTTTATCAATATCTAATAATTTTCAGTGAAATGATCTTGTACCTCACTGGTTATATTTATTCCTGAGTATTTTTATTCATTTTGATGCTATTGTAAATGTCTTCTTTATTTTATTTTCAGGTACTTCATTATTAGTGTATACAAATGCAGTGGTATCTTGTCTATGGATAATTGCTAGTTCGTCTTGTGAGAGGAACTAAAGTTGAGAAAGACCTATCTCACTATTTTGATGAACAGTGTTAGCATTTTCTTATTCGCTTTTTAATACTCATTATTATACCCCTAGCAAGGATTATAATAAATGGAATATCATAATACTAAGTTGCTTTACCTTCACTGATACCTATTCTAAACTAGAAACATTATTCTTCCTTTTGACTCCTGAATTATTTAATGTATTTTATTGAAAGTGCATCTGTCTTTATCATAAGTTTTGATAGTTGTAGCAGTCATTGTTTAGTCATTTATCCTGTATCTCTTTTATAAATACAAACGTTGGTTAGTCTTGTGTGTAAGATGATCTAACAATGAAAGTTAAGTGTTATGTTAATGTAGAAATGAATCAGGAATACTAAAGATGTGGGAAATACTGATTGTATACATCACAGGATAATTTAATGCCACTGTAACAATAAATGTATGAATTTCAGAATTTAAAGAACAAAATAATAACATAGAAGTAATTTTGAACAAACATCTCCCCAAGAAAATGTAGACTAGGCACTTCGTCAGAATCATAGAGTTATGGCCAGTGATTGGACTTAGTTATGTACCTGCAGTTTCTGGGTCCAGCAATATTTGCCTCTTTCTGCAAAACACTTGTGCAGTAATACATTTGATTTAAAAATTCTCTGCAAAATATCTTGGCCAGTTCACATATTCAGGACTGCTGCTCTTACATTTGGCTCATTTGCTGAATTAGAAAAAGGTGGTCCTCTGGGAATATAAGTTAGAAAAAGTCATGGTTTTTTTTTTTTTTTTTTTTTCAGCACTAACATATCTTGCACCAAGCAGCATGTTGAGAGGGTTTTTAGTCCCAAGAAGTTGGCTGAGGGTTCTTATGTAGAACACAATTTGCATGAATGTCTATGGTTAGTTAGCCTTAAATTTTCCTTAAATTTTCTATCTTCATAAAGCAATGTGAATAAAACTTAGTAAAATACAGAAGTGCTGTTTTAGATAAATTTCCCCATTATTATACTTGTTACTTGCTAACTTTCCATTTCTTTTAACACTTGATCCAAATATAATCTCTTTAACATTATGCATTTGAATTAAATGTAAGTTTTACGAGAATATGAAAACTAACTATGAAAGCTAGCATTTACAACCATTTTTACAAGTGTGCTGCCACTATGTATTTTTATAGTCACTGAAAACCTTGCATCATCTTGAAAGTCACATGTGAGTAAATTAAATAGCTAAAATTTTCAATATTTCAAGGGGATTTGTTTCTCTATAGTTAATGTCAGGATAAAAAAAATATACTCTTTTAAATCAGCAAAATTGCAGATTCCATTGACCTTTTCCTAAGGTTGATTATTTACTAATCAGAATTACCTCCAAGCAATTTGTGATTTTTACTATTGCTGTGTTATCAAATAAAAATATATAATTTCAATGTGTGCAGTATAATGTCCTAAGTATTATATTCAGATGACCTAGATTCAAATCCTTGTTCAACAGCTTACCTGCTGTGCAACACGGGAAAACACAATAGTCTGCCTAAAATAAGAAGGTGTTTGTGGATAACAGAAGTCCAAAAATGGATTTTAGAATACAAATCACTTCTAAAAATATTTTGTTTTACTTCTGATTTTTATGTATAGGAGACTTTTATATCTCTTCAGTACCTCTCAGTTTGCCTAACTGGAGCAGTAGGCAAAAACAACGAAAGTTTTTAAGCTTTTAAGGAACTTAAGAATATGTCAAGATTTAGTTAAACTCTTGTCATCAAATCATTAAGGCACTTTATACCACAATTTTCATCTGTAAAATGAGGCAAATATCACACCCATCTCATGGGGTTAGGATTACTAAGTGATTTACATATGTTATGCTTTTAGAACTGTATCTGGCCTTAAATAGGAGGCACTTGATAAATAATAATGATGATTGACATACTTGTATGTCACAGAAATTGAAAAATGCATAAAACTTGAAAAAATTTTTGTTGATATAGTAAGAATCAAGTTTACAATAAATTTAAAAATCTATGTGAGGTCATCTGGGTTTTATATGTATTACAATTATTTTCCTTAGAAATTTGAATAAATAGTAAAAGCAGAAGAATAAATTCCACACATATAGATTTAGTTCAGAATAAGTAAGACAAACAGAATGTTTAAGACATACAGAATGTTTAGAGAGAAAAGTCAGTGAAAGAAGGAAAAAACACAAGCAATGGTGACAGGAGGCATCTGGAAGAATTAAAGTATTTGGTTATTATTAGATTCCTCTTTAAAATACCAGGTTTGTGTGCTTCTCAGAACCCACACACTTTTGAGTGTTAAGAGGAAGCGTTTTTAGTACTGAAGTAATTAACAAGGGTGTTAAGTTTCTGTAGGTGGGAGACAACTTATTATATGAAGGTACTTATTTTAGTCCTGAAATTATATTTTATTGAATTTAGATATGCAAGTCTGCAGTTCTCTCTCTTCAGTGTGATGTATCAGATTGACAGAAGAGAAGTGGACTTCATACCTGCACAGAGGAGAGTTCTGTTTATAGGGAATATTAATGACGCATACCAGCAGACAGAGCTTAGCCTGTGGGACACATACAGGTCAGACCCTGCACCCCTGCAAACACAATTTCAGCATTTTCCTTTGATGGTGTAATTGCCTAATATCTTCATTATCATAAAATAATAGGAATATAGAGTCTTTGAAGTTTTGAATGCTGTATAAATAATGTTTATGTAAAATAAACATCTTTGTCACTGTTTATAAATAACCACTACCTTTACTCGCTTGCTTTTTAAAAATAGTCCTACAATCTGATTACTATGTGCACTGTTTAACATTGTCTCTGCACTGCTTTAACTTGTACGGGGTGCTTAGTTTCATTACCCAGAAAGAAAAAACTTAGTGCTTTGGTATGAAAATTTCTCATTAGTTTATCATCAGAATTAAAGAGTGCAATACTAGTACTAATATGTAGATTCCACACAAAGACATCATTTTTAAAAATTAAAGACTTAATTTTTAGAGCAGTTTTAAGTTCACAACAATATTGAGAAGAAAGTACAGATTTCCCATACGCCCCGACCCACCCCTGCATGCACTTCCGCATTATCAATATCCCTCACCACAGGGGCATGTTTGTTACCATCGGTGAACCAACAAGGACATAGCATAGTCACCCAAAGTCCATCGTTTACTTTAGGATTCACTGGTATGGGTTTGGGAAAACGTGTGTAATCTACAGGGTTGGGGGAAAGTATAGTAACATAGACCCACCAATATTATACCATGTAGGGTATTTTCACTCTCCTAAAATTCCTCTGTGCTCTGTCTTATCCATCATCTCCCACCCATCCCTGGCACCCTTGGATATTGCTCGAGAGCAGAGCAAAGGGAAATGAAGCCAGAGCCAAAGAACATCTGTCTTCCGTCCGAGTTACATTTTCAAGAGGCTCATCTGCATATGCACACTTATTCTTCCATTTTTGTTACAAAATCCAATTTGCTGTGTGTGATACAGAAACCCCATGGGATTGGAACTGGTTGACTTGGAGGTCAGTAATGCATCCCAGAAGATTCTTAAATTGTACCTTGAGAAAGAGTTTAAATTATATAAATGGGTCTAGATATATAAAATATGCAAAATAGCATTTGAAAAATGGTCAGTAACTAAATATTGTTAAAGGATGGTGGAAATCTACTGGAAGCTGAAGCTGGGTAGGCAGTTTGATGCCAGCTCAAGCAGGTATTTGGATTCTAAAGTAGAATAGAATAAAAATTATAATGTCTAACATTAAGGGGTAATAGTTGCATGTCATGCTTTAACAAGAACCCAAAGAAATGATGTGTTATTTTTGTGTCCAGAAAGAAAACAAAAATAATATTGAGACTAGAAGAATTTAGTGACTCACCTGAAAATAAATATTTAAGTGTCAGGATCAGGATTGAACATAAGCAGTCTAATTTAAGATCAGTCTCTTATCTGTATTCTCTAACGTGTATATGCCTCACAATCTTATTTTTACTTTTGAAAGGTCTCTGGGAAGCACTTAACTTTTTGAGAAAGAGTGAAAAGCAACATTCTAGCAGGCACTTGAGAAGTAGGAGAGATTAATGTTTAAAATCAGAAATCTGGAAATTTTCATCTTATTATTTATTGATTCATTCATGGTGGATAGTAGGAATATAGTGGGGACATGTTTCTTACTCTCTTGATGCTTACAGTATAGTGAATTAAATACATACAGTAGCATTAGCACACCTTGGTTTATAGCACCAAACTGCCAAAAATCGTTTCCCCCCCACAAAAAAAATGTTTAAATGAAGGAATTTTTCTGTCCTCTCATTTAAACTAAAAGTTTGATTTCTGGTATGTCTCCTAGGGAAAAATAATTTAACTTATTTTCAATTGAGAATTAAGGAGAGAAGCTATTTAAGAAATTGAAATTCAGTACAAAATATAATTTGAATACATTTTAAAAAACAGATTAATTTTTATTATAATTTGCCATGTTTAGTCATTGATTTTATTTTAACCATTAGGAAGATACTCAAAACAATAGAGCCCAGACATATAGAAATTGATCTAAACTTTCTTGGGTGAAAGTTCTAATATACACAGATAAAAATTTGATGAACATGTGTGGGAATATATACTAAGGGTGTGGAATAATGGTGGGAGAAACAGAAAATTGATCAGGCCAAATTTATTAACATGGGCTTACTAAGCAGAGGTTCTGCATTTAAGGTTTCAGTTTAGGGAATTAGGAAGGTCTCTAACAGTTACTTTGGTTGGTGGCTGAAACTTGGTCCAAAAGGTAGTCAACCGTGAGTGAATCAGGAATGCCTACCCTCTCTTCGTTTAACATAGAGCAATGGTGTCCAAACTTTTGGCTTCCCTGGGCCACATTGGAAGACAAATTGTCTTGGACAACATGTAAGATACACCAGTAAGAGCTGATGAGCTTAAAAAAAAAAAAGTCACCAAAAAATTCTTTTAATGTTTTAAGAACTTTGTGTTGGGCCACATTCAAAACTGTCCTGGGCTGCAGGTTGGACATGACTGATACAGAGGAAGTATTCAGAATAGGCTGACCAGATGTCCCATTTTAAATGGGACAGAAAATAACTGTCCTGGACCATTTCAAATGGTATGTATGATCAACTTACTGACACCTTGAACCAATGAGACTAGGCTGACCAGACGTCCCATTTGAAACAGGACAGTACCATTATTTCCTGTCCATTTAAAACGGGACATCTGGTCAGCCTA
Source organism: Lyroderma lyra (assembly GCA_004026885.1). Classification (NCBI taxonomy): domain Eukaryota; kingdom Metazoa; phylum Chordata; class Mammalia; order Chiroptera; family Megadermatidae; genus Lyroderma; species Lyroderma lyra. Next base: position 30,512 of record PVJL010010488.1, on the reverse strand, counting down.
ATTAGGAAGCTTAGGGAAATTGGAATGTTAGTGTGCATTTGTCATTTAAGACCTACTGACCTGCACTGAGGCTCCAGGAGACATACCTTTCATGACTGCAATGAGAAATTTGTGAGGGGAGCCGTGGGATCCTTGAAGAGCTCCATGATCTCAGAAACTGTGTTCGGTGCAGTTGGAAAGCCTAAATGCATTTGGATTAATTGGATTTTACTAAGTGCTAAATGTCAGCACTTAGCTACCTAACATAAGGTGGGTGCGATTACCGTAATGGACAATAAGCAAGTCAAAGCAGCAATCAAGAGTCTGATTTGTGTAAGCCTATACTATTGGCTAGTTGATTATGGTCTTCCTAAAAGTGAAATAGATAGAAAGCCTGTAATTCTTGCTACTGCAGACTCAAAGTTCTGCTTGCTTGCTGCATCCAAGCCAAACAAGACATGAACAGGAGATACAGCAAAGAAAGTAAAGGTTTATTTAAAGAATTGGTGCCAAGCCCAGAGATGCAGGTGAGCTAGTGCCCTCAAAATTCTGGCTTCCTGGTGGCCTCCAGTGACTAGATTATGTAAGGGAAAAATCATTAATCATGCTTACAATGGGAGCTGGGGTCTTGGGCATTATTGATTGATGGGGCCTAAGGTAGGAAGCAATAGATCATGGCTTCAGGTCCTGATGCCAGTCATTGTTCTGTCCAGTTTCCACGGTATGTGGTCTGTGGGGCTATTACCCTTTTATGAGCCCAAAGCTGAAACATAACTGAAGCCAAGACATTATCTTTGAATAAAACCTTATTCTAGCTTGAGGTTTGGTTATTGTATCTTGCTTGGTCATGGTTGATAGACCTGAAGGTTTATTCTGAAGTGAGTTTGATGCTGACCAGAACCTAGTGTCCTAAGGGCTTAATGGTTAAAAGGAGTGGACATCAAGTATATGCAGAGGTAGAAAGAATGCAAGTGAGTCATAGTTCTGTCACAGAAAACAAAGCTAGCTTGGATTAAAGCAAAGTGTTTACTAAACAAATGAAGCTCTTATGTGGTTACATTCTTACTTGATCTGTATAAGCAGAAAAGGTCTAGGTCAAATGAACCAAAGTCTAACGTGAATCATGAAAGCAGCTCATGACTGCTCAACCAATTTCACCTGGGCCAGGTACAGACGAAGAACCCGTTGAATGAAGGGGAGGCCTCATTCCCTTGAGGAAGGACTCTGTAGACTGCCAAAAATTTATACTGTCAATCTTTCTCCCAGTCTTTCCCAGAGAAACCTTTTGCCTTTCACCAGTGTATGTGCACTGGGAAAAAGGAAATAATCAGATCTCTTCGGGACGACTGGACACTAGCTCTGAACTGACACTAATTCCAGGAGACCCAAAGTGTCACTGCGGTGCACCAGTCAGAGTAGGTGCTTACGGAGGTCAATGATCAAAGGCGTGTTGGCTCCAATTGATGTCACAGCAGGCCCGGTGGGTCCCTGAATGCCCCCTGGGGGTATTTCCTCAGTTCCAGAATGCATAATTGGAGCAGGTAAGGCATAATTGAAACAGATATACTCAGCTGCTGGCAGAATTCCAACGTTGGTCCACTGACCTTTGGAGTGATTGGCATGGCATTTAATTATACATATGCATAATATATATAATACATCTATTATATATAATTAGATTATATATTAATATGTATACATATTAATGGGAAAAGCCCCTGGAAACCACTAGGACTGTCTCTACCTGGGAAAATAATAAAGCGAAAGCACTGCCACAGTCCAGAGAGCTATCAGAGATTAGTGCTGCATTCAGGGATGGAGATTCCCACCCAGTCTCCGTTCACCTCACCTCTTTGGCCTGTGCAGAAGACAGACGATTCTTAGAGAATGACAGTAGATGTTCATAAGCTTAAGCAGGCAGTGAGTCCAGTCACAGCTGCTGTACCGGATGTGGTTTTTATTGACTGAGCAAATGAATACATCTGCTGGTACCTGGTATGCAGCTATCGATTTCACATATGCCTTTCTTTCTTTCTCCATCTCTGTTCATAATACCCATTAGAAGCTATTTTCTTTTACTTGGCAAGGCCAGAAATACATCTGACTGCCCTGAATCTTTCTTATATGTTGGACTATTTTTCCCAGTTGGTCATTTATGTGTTAACTTGGATTAACATTTTTTTGAAGTTCCAATATGAGAACATCAAATGTACTGAGTATGTGCTGTAATTCTAAACTTCTGCTTTCATGATTAACATCATTCACACCTGAGGGAGTTGCTTATGCACATCCTTCCTTATGTTGTGAAAATCAGAATCACTGCATATTTCTATTATGTTTTGCATATGAAGGTATAGATGTTGCATGCAAAACACATAATACTGATTTATTTACATATGCAAATCAACAAGTATTGAACACTAAAATTGTGAATCACTTCACTTTTTTTCAAAATTGAATGTAAGATTTAATTAAATTTTCAAAAATAAATATATATTTTCAGAATTTCATCTAAATGAAATTATTTTGATAGGTAATATATTTAAACATAAGAAATATTAACTCTATTTGTATTCCTGCTGCAGGCCTAGCAAATTCTAAAGGCAGATCTCATTAATCCATGTTATTTCTTTGCATAGAGTGTAGGAACTGTTAGGAGTAGACATTTCATTGATTAGAATTGTGATATCACTACTTGTAATTATGTAAGCAGGCCTCAAGTCTAGAAGGAAAAGACAATACAAGCAGAAGATTAATTTAGTTTCTTGATAAAGGAAAGAAAAAAAAAACTGGTGGAATCATTTCTTTCACACAGAAGTGTAGAAATCTGTAATCTTTTATTATTGGCATTTCTTGGGTATTTAAAGTCACACTTCACCTTTGAGTGGAATCTTTCAACATCAAATTTCTAGAATCAGCTAAGACTACTCGGTTTGCCTAATGCAAAAGGCTTAAAAAAATTTTTTTTTAATTTTTATTATGGTGGGCCTCGAACTTTAAATGTCTGTAAATTCAAGGAAAAACCTGGTTTGCGAGCTGATTTACACTCTTCATATGAGTGGGTTGAGAGCCCAGGGCTAAGATTTGTGAGAGTACTTGTAGCCTCCATGAACTTTGGTTTTGTGACTTTATTTTCAAATTCAAGTTTCAGTTTTACTATGAGACAGTGACAGAAGTCACAGGTGTGGGGGACTTTCAAAGTCTTTATTTGTTCTGGCTAAATTCTCCTGCATGACTATTACAATTTGCATGTATTAACAAAATGAATGCCATATACTTCAGTTATTTTAAAAATGTTTTAGCTAAAACTTTTGAGTTGTTACTATGTGACAAACACTGTTAAAACACTTTTCATACATTACCTCAGGAATGGTGGTAAAAATTAATGAGCTGATTCAAAGCATAGACCTACTGCCACATTTCTTGGGCTAAAACCTCACTAGGCAGCTGTGTCACTGAACCCCTCTGAATTTATATTCTTCATATAAAGAGTGGAGATGAAACAAGCACCTTCTCTTAGAAGGTTTGTGAGGATTATTTCAGATAATATTTGTTAGATGCTGGTACATAATAAGCACTCAGTACATGTTATCTGCTGTTTGGTGACCCTGCTATGATGTTGGTTATGTTCACTTGCTGATTGGATCTTGCTTTGCTGGAGAAACCTGAAGCCAGCAAATCATTTTAATTGTGTTATTATTATCTTTGTGCAAGCTAGAACCATGTAGCTAAATCCATACAAGTCAGTCTAATTTACATTTATGGAAAAGTTAGGGTTTACAAAGTCACTGACAGACAATATGCAAAGTAGTACTCCACAATAAGGGACTCCATGTATAGCCACAGATAATAGATTTTCATATAACAGCTCCATATTTTAAACCTTTGTCCTTTTATAAATAGCAAATACTCAATTGACTTTGCAAGGATTTTTTGTTTTGTTTTGTTTTTAGTTACTTTGTGTGTGTGTGTTTGTTTGTTTGTTTGCCAGAAATAAAATACTTTCAAAATTCTAACTGCCAATATTTTAGAGATTTAGATATCCTCAGAATCCACTCCAAATAATCATTAATAATATGTGGGGTAATATTAATCTATTATACTGCTACATGTAAATGATGCTCCCTTTTGACTGGTAAATCTGATCTCAAGTAATTTAGAGTAATAAGTTACAAAAATATGAATGTTTTCTCATTGACTAAATATTTGAAGTCTTTTGTCCTTAATAAAACAAAGTCATAGTCTTTTTTTATATAGTCTTTTTAATAGATAATAATATTTATCTGTAATATTTTTGAGGCTTTCCATTATAAAGTAATCATAAATCTTGTTGGTTCTTAATTTTTTAGCAAACCACAAGTAGATTACATAAATTAAAGGGACACTAGCATAATCACCAATACAGTATTATTGATATGATTGCCACATTGTATTTGTTTATACTAAGGTAGAAAAGATTAATGTTGAACATTACAGGAAACCATTAACATTTCCTTCTCTTTTTATATTTCTTTTTCTTTAAAAGTTTGAATGTCTTTTTTTTCTTCTTTCTTTTTAATGATAGCCTTTGAACTAAAACCATTGGTAAGGTGCACTGAATTGCTGTTCTACAGCTCAGCAGGGACCCGAAACAGCTTCTATAGGGTACCTAGTATAAAAAACCAATTTATTCCACTGACAGAATGACTCATTTATTACTTTGCTCTATTTTACCTTATTTTGTCTTCTTGCATTATTGTTTTTGTTCAGATGGTAAATTATAGTACATGGTGATAGAAAGCCACTAACTTTCAGTGAAGGATCAGTTCTTTTATTTCTGTCGTTCATGTTTTATAGTTCTCAACACATAAATCTTACACATATTTTAAGCTATATACCTAGATATTTCATATTATTTGTTGCTATTATAAATGATACTTTTAAAAAGTTTAATTTCCTACTGTTCCTTGCTAGCAGCTTCCTGGCTTTTTTCACAGCCTGGACTTGTGCTGTCATCAGGTCCAGCTCAGTGTGGAGCACCTGGTCCCGTGCAGCTTCTCTCAGAATCACTTCTGCCTGCAAGGCTGTCAGAAAGCCGCCCCACAGCCCTTCTCTCCCAGTGCTTCCTGTCTATCTCAGGCCATCCCTGAGGAGGCACCCAGGTAGAGAGATGTGCCATGGAGTACCCCACACTCATGACAGGCCACCCCTCCTCAATCCCACCCTCCAAGGGTGCAGTCAGCTCCATACATGTGTCCTGTCAATCCTGTTTGTGACACCAAATGTATTGCGAATGACTGAGGCCAGGGAGGTTGGTGTTGGATCCAGACAGACAGAAGAATCGAGGAGCCCCAGGCAACTTAAACGTAGCCTTTATTCCAGAAACGGAGCAGCAAAAAGTGGCATCCAGGAGTTCCCCCTCCATAGCTCAAAGCCCATAGCTGCTCATAGTTCTATATCCCATAGCCTGCTCTAGCCCAGCTCTTGCCTCGTTAGCTCCTATCCCCTTAGGAGCTCTCAGTAGGCAGGAAAACAAAGGTGACAAGCTGCCAAGGGCAAGCTCTGAAGGCACATAACAAAATGACTGCCCTCAAGACAGTGCCAGTCACAGTTACATAACAGGTGCACAACCTACTGACAGGTGCCCGGTAAGAAAGCCTGAACTATTTCACTTGCCCCACAGTATATTTTCTGCTTTTCAATACTCAGGGTTTTCTTTCCCTTGTGTAATTGGATTGACTGGGACCTCCAGTATAATGTTGAATAGGAGTGACTATAAGAATGAATAGCCTTTATTTGTTCTCAATGTTCAAAAAAAATTATTCTATATTTTACCATTATAGATGATGGTAACGGTAGACTTTTCATAGACATCTTTTATTAGATTGAAGAAGTTCTTTTATACATATTTTTTGAGAATTCTTATCAGGAAGAGATATGCAAATTTATCTAATGGTTTTCTGCACCTATTGAGATGGTCATATCTTTTTTTCTTCTTTAGCTTGTTGATATGGTGAATTACATTGTTTAATTTTTGAATTTTAACGGATCTTGCATTCATTGGATAAACTTATTTGGTGATGATATATTATTGTTCAGTACATTGCTAGTTTGATACATTGTTTCATTATGGATCGTTGTATGTAGGTTCATAAAGTTGTCTATTCTTAACATTTTTTTGTTGCAATTTCTTTGTCTGGTCTGATATCAAGGTAATGCTAACATAAGATATGTTGAGAAGTATTCCTTATTTATTCAGTTTTGGTAATTTTTTGTTGTTGTTAAATTTCTTGGGGTGACATTGGTTAGCAAAAATTACATAGGTTCCAGGTGTACAATTCTCCAGTTGGTAGTTTTTAAAAATAGATATATTTTTTTAAATGCTTGAGAGTTTTTTCCAGTTATCTTTGTAATTTTTTCTGAAATGTTTTTAGAAATTCAATTAAATTAACAGATATAGAACTAGTTAGGTTATTTATTTCTTCTAAAGTGCTTTGGAAGTTTGTGTATTTAAAATAATTTATTGGGGAGCTCAGCAAGATGGTGACCAGAGAGGGGATCCCTGAAATCTCTCCTGGAAAATACAATTGAACAGCAGGCTGGGATCCAACATGGAAACCCTGAGTGGCACAATGACAGCTGAGAGATCCATGCATCATAAGAAAACACCTGAAGGTTAGAGAAAGTGGGGTGAGCGGGAGAGAAGGGAAGGAAGAAAGACAGATTGTGACCTGAGCCAACCTTGGTAACTGAAGGAAGTAGGAAGACATCAGGGAACACTGACTGAGGAGCAGCACGAGACTGCGTGGGTGGGGAGCTGAGTGGTGACAAGAGTGGAGGTAAGAATGGCTTAGACCCTGTGAAACCATGGGTTAGTTGGACTGAGCAGCAGCGTGTTATGAACATAGAACGGGAGCTATGCCTAGGGTGGCTCAGAGCTGAACAAAGCATCTGAACTGCCTGAGGCAGGAATAGGGCCCCCAGCTGCAACATGGCTCCACTGTCAGCTCTGAGAGAAGCTGCTGTGGAAATCCTGAAATCCTGAAACATGGTTCTGGATGAAAAGCAGACCCAGGAGAAGGGAATAAGGCTGAGCTCCTGCAAACACTCAGCCACCACTGCTTTTGGTTGCCCTGGCACAGTCCTCTCCCCAACAGCCCCCACCCAGATTTCCCCTGTCCAACAGACTGTTGTTGCAGCAAAGTCTGCTACCAGGGGAGCTACCACAGAAAGCAGAGTGGCCACTGACCTCCTGGCTCCCAAGCCCAGGTGCAACTCAACCCAGCTCTCTCTCCCAAAGCTCGTTTCCCAGTTCCACCTAGTGTCTGCACTATAGCAAGACACTACAGCAATACCAACTGGGAAGAAAAAGGAGAGATCTTCCTGGAACTGCCACAGGAAAAGCCCTCATGCCTACGAAGGATGCTTTGGCATCCACTGCTGCTGTATAGAGAAACACTATGAGTACCTTAGATTTCAAAGCTGCTCAGAAAAAAGATGAAAAATATTCAGAAAAGGATCTCATAGACCTAGAAATTTATGAGCTTAGTGACACAGAACACAAGGCTGCAGTTCTAAAGGCTCTCAGAGAAATGAAAACATATTGGCAGAACACCCTAGCTGAGATGAATGATCTCAGAAAGGAAACTCGTGAACAAAAGGAACATTTTAACAAAGAAATTGAAAATATAAGAAAAAATCAGAAGGAAATTCAAGAGATAAAGAATGCAATAAAAGAACTAAGAAATAAAATAATTGCCATGGGAAATAGGGCCAATGGAGGTAAGAATTAGTGATACTGAAGATCAGAACATGGAAACAACACAGAAAGAAGACAGCAACTTCAGAGTCAAAAGGACTAAAACAACTGTACAAGAAATCTGACTTCATTAGAAAAAATAGTATTAGAATAATAGGCTCAGAAGAAGGTGCAGAAAGAAACTCTACAGTGAGCAAACTCAAACAAATAGTAGATGAGAAATTTTCAAACCTATGGAAACATCTGAAACCCCAAATTCAAGAATAAAATAAGTCCCCTAGCTACCTGGACCCTAGCAGATCTTCTTCAAGACACATTGTACTGAAGATGTCAAAAATCAAAGACAAAGACAATTCTCAAGGCAACCAGGGGAAAAATATACTATAACTTTTAAAGGAAAACCCATCAGGCTATCATCAGACTTCTCAGCAAAAACTCTACAAGCCAGGAGGGAGTGGAATCAAATATTCAAAATATTAAAAGGGATAAACTTCCAGCCAAGAATAAATTATCCAGCAAAATTATCCTTCAGATATCAAGGAGAAATAAAGACCTTATCAGACATACAGAAGCTGAAGAAATTCTCCAGCATGAAGCCAGCATTTCATTAAATACTGAAGGAGTCTCTTCCACCTGAAACAAAACATCAGAATAAATAAAATAGAGTTGCAACAACAAAAAGAAATTTTTTTTAAAAAAGGAAGAAGTAATAGCCATAGGAAATCCTCATATATCAATCATCACTGTAGTTAATGGAATGAACTCACCAATAAAAAGACACAGAGTAACAGCCTGGATTAAAAAACAGAACCCATCCATATGCTGTCTCCAAGAAACACACCTCAGCCATAAGGACAAACACAGACTCAGAGTGAAAGGATGGGAAACAATACCCCAAGCAAATGGTATCCAGAGAAAAGCAGGAGTTGCCATACTGATGTCTAAGGAAACAGACTTCAGGTTAAAGAAAATAACAAGAGACAAAGATGAGCATTTCCTAGTGATAAAAGGGACAATACAACAACAAGAAGACTTGACACTAATTAATATCTATGCCCCTAGTCAGGAAGCACCAAAATATACAAAGCAAGTACTAAAGACCTGAAAGGAGCCGTTATATAGATTTCTGAGGGTATTTCTCTGCAGATCCCTTTTCACAAATACTCAGCCTTGAAGTTTGTCTGTCTTAGTTTCTCTGATTCCCCATCTCTGTTTCCACATGAAAACCCAAGTGGCTCAGTGGGTGACAGATGGGGTGTATTAGTTTGCTAGGACTGCATAATCAGATACTACAAACTGGGTGGCTTAAACAACAGAATTTTATTGTTTCACAGTTCTGGAAGCTGGAAGTTATGGGGGGAAAAGGTATCAGCAGAGTTGGTTTCTTCTGAGGGCTGTGACGGAAAATCTTCTCTCAGTGGGTCCCCTGGGTTCTGCCAGGATTTTTCTGCCTCATGTTGCATTACTATTAACTTTATGTCTAAGTAGAAGCTCAGTAAATTTGTACATAGTAAATTGATATAATTCTTTTATAAAAATCCACTCAGAGAAAATCTTCACAAAGAAGCAAAGTCTGGCTTTTAAATACTAGGTATGTTTGAATTCAAATAATACTCTAGATTATTATTATTTTTTTTAGTTTCTCATTTTGTCTTAAACTTCTCCTTAGGCTTACACACATTCAGATATATCATGGTTGAAACTATGCAAGTAAAGGTGTGTGATAATAAACATTGTCAAGGTATTTTATTTGGATACTCTTTTTATTATTTTTTAAAACAATCTGTGGTATTCTAATTCATTTTTATCTTTCATAATTGCATTTATATAATAAGAATTTGTTTTTCTTATTAGAGTAACTCTTCAATGCACAGAAATTGTATGCTAGGTTTTATGAAAGAGATACACATTAAGAATAGCAGAAATCATTTTTTTCAATACTTCATTATGGTTCTGCTAAAGCTTTAATTCTGTTTTCTGCCCACTTTTAATAGAACAAACTGTTTGAGAGAGGAGTACAGAGAGTAACAGAACACACTTATGTAAACCCTAATTATAATACAGGACAGAATGAAATAAATGCAATTATAAAAACACAAATAATCTCTCTGTGAGGGCAGAGAATGTATGCTTAATTTACATGGGGAGACAGGAGAAGACTTCAGGGTGACATAGATGGGATATCGAGTTTTGGAGAATAAAGTTTTGGAAAGACAAATAATATCATATAAGAGAGTAGATAGCATTAACTATGATTTTAAAGTGTGTACTTTTAATAGTTCCATTAACCTGGAATGGACAGATAGGACAAATTTAGACATGAATAAAAATGTTCAGCATCTGACATGAAAAATCTTAAAAAAATAAGACTAATGTGGAGGACACAAGAATGCTAGAAAGTGGTGTAACATTTTTTGAAAGCAAGTTGAAAAATACATAGCCCCATCCTACTCTAATTTATTAAAATCAAATTAAGGCTACTGCAGGTAAAATAAAAATAAGTGTTCGAAACATGAATTATGATTGTTTGTAAAACTGATTATACTCTTACAATTAATAAACAGCCTATTAGGTATAACTAAATATATCTACTAACAAAAATTTGTAAATATCTAGAGAGAAGTGAATTTAAATACTAAATGAAGGACTGGTTTTACTAATTTGAAATCTGACATGAGTGCTTATTACCAAAATAACTATTGTCATTAATGTAAGATATCTCCAAAATAGGGAAAGAAATAAAAAGTTAATAATGGTTACTTAGTTTAAAAGGAAGCAAGACACTAATATGTCCTTTAAGAATCACTAAAAAACCAAGTCAGGATCAGTTTAGGCTATTTATGTAGTTGCAATCTCAGAAAGCCTAAATAAAAAATGAAATCTTGACTGTTTCCCCACAACTTAAATATATATATGTGTGTGTGTGTGTGTGTGTGTATTTGACAAGATTCCATAACTAGTTACATAAAAATAATAAATTTAGGAATATGCAAGGCCATGGCTATATTCTTAAAGACGATATCCTACAAATGACTATAATCAATTTTATTGCCCAATTGGCATCTGCATTATTTGAATTTGTGTCATTTTAACTTGCTCATAGGAGATTTAGCACAGAGTGGTGAAATTTTCTGTATTGTTACTCGTTTCTGTCATTTATATACATATCAACAATATGTTCCAATTTTTAGATCTATTAGATATAATTATCTTCTTTCCTTGATTACTAAGGAGTTTTAACATCTATTATATACTTGTTAGCATTTTAATTTACTTCTATAAATTATTGACTCTTATTCTTTGCACATTTATTTTTTATTCATAACAGCTAAAACATGGAAACAAATTGTATTAACTTCCTAGGGCTTCTTTAACAAAGTACCACAAACTGGGTAGTTTAGAACAGAAATTTATTCTCTTACAGTTCTTGATGACTAGAAGTCTGAAATCAAAACGTCTGCAGGGTCATGCTGCCTCTGAAATCTCTAGGAAAGCATCTTTATTTTCATCTTCTGGTTACTGGTAGTTTTCAGCAATTCTTGGTATTCATTGTCTTAAAACTGCATCACTTCAATTTCTGCCTATATTTTCATATGATCTTCCTACCTTTGTGTATATCTGTGTGGTCTCTTCTTGTATGTGCACCAGTAGTTAGATCTAAGGCTCTCCCCAATCTAGCATGACCTTACATCTACAGAGTCTATTTCTAAATAAGCCAAGTTTCTGAGTGGATATAAATTTGTGGAGAATACTATTTAACTTATTACACAATCTAAATATTTAACAACTGATAGACAATAGATAAACATATAGGTAAACAAAATGTGGTATATCCATATAATGAACTATTATTTGGCAATTAAAAGAAAGTGAATGATACGTGCTATCACATGGCTAAACCTAGAAAACATCATGTTAATTGAAAGAAGTCATTCACAAAAATACTACACATTGTATAATTCAATTTTTACAAAATCTTTAGAATAGGCAAATCTGTAGAAACAGAAAATAGATTAGTGATTGCCTAGAACTGGAGTGAGGCATGTGAAATGATTGCTAATGATTGTGGGTTACTTCTTGCGGTAATGAAAATATTCTAAAATTAGATTGTGGTGACAGTTGCACAACTCTGTGAATTTACTAAAAATTATTGAACTATATATACACTTTAAGTAAATGAATTTTTATGGTATGTAAATTATGTCTCAATAAAGGTTAAAAAATGAACAATCTGGAGGCCAGTACTTTCTAGGAGTTCTGCCTTCCTAGGTCTCTGCCCTTCCCCAGAAGGAGCAGGAGAAAATGACCAAGTTTCAGTCTTTTAAATTTTAAAATTTAAAATTGTTTAAATTTGTTGCTCTTCCCACGCTGAGGAGCAACAAAATGGCAACCTTGAGAGGGACTCCTGAAAAACTTCCCTGGAGATTACAATGAATAAAACATCTATAACTCAACTAAGAACTCCCTGCTCAACATACAAACACAACTAAGAGACCCGCTCCTTGTATTAAAGTACCTGCAGGTCAGCAGAGGGGCAAATGGAGGAGAAAGATGGGAAAGTACAGAGATGTGGGCTGCATGCAGATCCCTTCTTGGAACTCTACAGCTGCGGGGAGGGGAAGAGAAAGAAGGCAGCAGGAGAGCATTCTAAACCTCATTCGGTCAACAGGACAGGGTAAAGAAGGCCCAGAGGCGGGGGCGTGAGACACTGCAAACACACATCAGTTTAGCCCCCAGGAGGTGCAGACCAGGATTTGTGAGACATGGCAGCCCAACTTTACTTCAGTTCCAAGAGGAGGGCGAGCAATGGGGCAGTGAGGAGCCACAGCTCTGCCTCACTCTGGCCGGGAAAAAGAGAAAGAATGGGCTGTATGCACAGTTCTCAGCTCACAACTACCACAGTTGGAAGGGTCATCCTACAGGACTGATCCCAAGGTTCAGGGCAAGTGCTCAGGGCAAACCAAGATTTAAAAAAGCATAAGCTCACACTACCTACTGACTTTGCAGCCCAAGGAAGAAACCAAAGGCATGAACCTTTCTCCCCTACCAGACCTCTGCCCATCTAGTATCAGCAGTAAACATCAAAGAAACTGCAGCAGGGAGTGATAGGTTAAGGAGCAGAATATCTACAAACAGAGAGGCTGCCAGAATGAGAAACCAGAGAAATGGAGCTCAACATAAGTTTGAACAACAGAAAATCAAAGTAAAAGAGATGGTGACAAACAACACATCAGAGACAGAGTTCAAAAACAACAATTATAAAAAATGCTCAGACAACTTCATGATAATTTCAAAAAAGAGAGATAGTAAGAATAAAGGACCAGGCAGAGATAAAGAATACAGTAACTAAATGAAGAATGGAATAAAAGGAGTCTCTAGACTAGATGAAGCAGAAGTGAAAAGTAGAGAATTGGAAAAAAAAGAAAAAAAGAAAAGAAAAAAAACAGAAAATACCCAAACAGGACCAAAAAAATAGAAAAAAAGTATCCAAGAAAAAGCAAGAATGGTTTGAAATTCCTTTGGGACAACATTAAGTGTAACAACATTCGCATCATAGAATTATCAGAAGGGGAAGAAAAAAAGCAAGGGATTGAAAACTTATTTGAAAAAATAATGACTGAAAATTTTCCTAACCTAGTGAAGGAAATAGACATACAAGTCCAGAAAACACAGAGAGTCCCAAACCAGTTAAACTGAAACAGGAACACATGGAGACACATCATAACTAAAATGTCAAAATTTAAAGAAACAGAAAATTCTAAAAACAGCAAGAGAAATGCAAATAGTAACTTATTATGGGACACCCATTCAACTCTCAGCTGTTTTCTCATTAGAAACTTTGCAGTCCAGGAGGGAATGGCAGAAAACATTCAACATGATGAAAACCAAGGATCTACAACCAAGATTAATGTATCCAGCAAGGCTAGCTTTTAAAATTGAAGGACAGATAAAGAGCTTTTGAGACAATCAAAAGTTTAAGAAGTTTACCACCACCAAACTAGTACTACAAAGAATGTTAGAATGTTCTTTAAGCTGGGAAGCGAAATGGGAGAGTGGGTAAAATAAAGGAAATGGATGGAGAAGTTTAGTTTGGTTGTTACAAGGCAATAATCACGGGGATATGGATTATAATAACATGGGAATACGGTCAGTAAGGTTGCAGTAACTTTGTGTGGTGTCAGATGGGTACTAGATGTGTTAGGATGATGGGAGGAGAGCTGGATTTGGGGGTAAAAAGGGGAAGAAATTAAGAAGTACAAATTCATAGTCACAGAATAGTCACAGGGATGTAAAATGCAGCCTAGGGCATACAACCAACAACACTGTATTAACTATGTGTGGTGTCAGAGGGGAACAGATGTATTGGAATGAGGATTTAATAAGTGATATAAATGACACATCACTGTGCTGTACACCTGAAACCATTATAATATTGTATATCAAATGTAATTGAAAAATAAAGTCTCAAAAAACAACAACAACAAAAAGAACAATCTACCTGGATACGTGTGTGGGGTGAGGTCATACTCCTGGAATATGTAGTGACATTGGGTTTCTAATTTTTTGTTGTTGCTTTTAAAGAGTTGATTATATATTATCTATATACATCTAGATATATGCCTATATCAGGTTTAGTTATTGAAAACTTACAACCTGTCATATGGCGAGGGTTCCTAAACAGAATTTCTTTATTTTTGCATAAGCAAATGCATTGAACTTTTTTTATGATTTATACCTTAAAACATTTAACTCCTTCCTTTTGCCCTGTATCGGTAAAATGTTCTTTCATATATTAATATGATTATATTACAGTTTTTCTTTCATATTTAAGTTTTTAGTTTATCTGTAGTTTATTAATGTAATTAGGTAGAGATATAATCTTATTTCTCTTGGTAGTGTTATCCAGTTTTTGTAACACCATTTACTAAACAACGCATACTGTAATGCTTACTAAGGGCATACATGCACCGGGTATATGTGTTGGCTCCCTTTTTTTTTGTCACTTGACCTAGTCTTATAAAATCATTACACTGTCTTTTTACTATAATTTTACATTTTCCTTTATCGTTTCTTATATAGAATAGAGCATATTGTGTTATTTCTCCAATCAAATTAGAGTTCCTAAGTTTTTAAATCAAGTATCATCATAATGACTTCCAAACAATTAGCCCATGATCAGGCATATAGTAAACAATAAATATGAACAAATTAAGAATAAATGATTACAAGAAACAACAGGTATAAATTATATGTATAATGTTTGGTAAGGCAAAGTAAATTACCAGATGTGGTTCTGTGAAATTATATCAAGTGGATGTATTTTATAAAAAGTACATAAAATATAAAGAAACTAAGTCATAGAGCAGAGCAGGACATATAAAGAATAAGATTGTATACACCTTTAAAATTTCTTCATAAATGACAAACCATATGTCAAATATATATTATAAATCAAATTTTAAATGTGATGCTTTTAATATTGAAATAAGTACAATCTTGTCTTAGAGTTATTATCTTATTATTTCATTAGTGTTATGTTTATTACAACTTGACCTTTGTATATTTTGAGTTTAAAAAGTAATATTAAATATTATAAAAATATCTGTTTTTAATTTGGAAATTTAAAGTTTTATTGCACTAATAAAATGTTCAGGCTCAGCCAACACTAATTGTTCATTAGACATTGTTTGCAGGTGCAAAATATGAAAACATTCCATAAAATTATAAATACATTATGATATTTTAAAAAGCTATATGTTATAAAAAATTAATATTTGAAATTATTTGCATTTTAACTGTTTTTCTCTTCATTCGTTGATTCAACAAAATTGTAATTATGCTTCTTTGAAAATAATGTATATTTCCAAAATGTCTAGTCTACGTGCTGCCGAAGCGAGCACTATTTCTAAAATGTCTAGAGATTCCTCAAACTGATCCTTGTCTGGCCTTTCTTATCCCGTAGTGTTTCAATAACACCTCTTCTTGAATCAAAAATCTTCTACTTCGCACAATTGATACATCCACTTCCTTCTACTGAACTCATCTTTTGTAATTATTAAAGCATAAAACAAAACAATGGACACAAATGTTCAGAATATAGGGAGACAACTTCATGTATTGACCTTCCACAGATTCAGTTTAATGGAAACTAGATATTTGTTCAAAGTTATGCTCTTCGTGGTCTATATAGGCACTCCTTATTTAACAACTGAGTTCTGTTCCTACTACTAGTTGGTAAGTGAATTGTTGATAAGCGAAGGACTTAAAGGTGGACATCTTTGTTGTGGCACCATAGGGTGTGTATTTTTCTCTACCATGTGACACCACACTTATAAATGAAACGCGTAGTCTTTCATGGTTGTGAAGGCTTCGTGTTACTAACTGACTTTGGGAATGAGACAAAGACCGAGAAAGGGAATTCCCCATGATGGGGAACTGATCCTAGGGGTTGTTGAACAGGTAGGTTGGTTGTTAAGTGAGGAGTGGCTGTATAGACTATATAGAGCTGTGATTTGCTAGAGGTTAGAAAAGGAGATGGAGTAGGGGAAAAAAGAGAGAGAAAGGAGGGAATGAGAAGACCAAACAAAAAAATTCACACTTACTGAATATCTACCATTGGCCTAACCTTGTGTTTGGTGTTTCATATATTGTTTCTCATTTGACAGTCACGAAAATGCCACACTTTATATTTTCCCCATTTAAATGCTACAGCTTTCTTAGTGAGAAAACTAAAGCTTAGAATCAATACCTGCATGAGGTCTTAGAAGCTGCCCAGGGAAACCTGGACTAAGCGCCAGGCCTCCTGGTGTTCCATCAAGCATGCTGTTCACTGCAGTAAGAGTTCAAGATCAGATCCGAAACACAGAGGTTTTCTCAGAAGTAATACCATATTATTCTTAAAAATGTTACAGAATCTTGTATGTCTAAGTTCCATAATACCTATAGCCAATTTGTCATCACTTAGTCATTAAACTTTAGTTGATTTATCAATATATGAATAAACCTCTCAATTACAAATACACTGCTTTAATTTTTGTATACCTTATGTATAATTTGTAAAAATAAAAAACGATTGCTTTACAACAAAAACAAAAATGTTGCCTTTTCAAAATACAGGGCAAAACCACTTGCTTGCATCCTTAGTATACAGTTGAAAACATGTATATATTAACTATTTTAAATAGATTACACCAGTGGAAAGGTATTTCAGAATTTAATTATTTTCATCTTATGTGTGAGCATTTTTGTAGAATAACAACAATTTGGCAATGATTTTTAAGTTAATGTTGTTATAAGAGAGGAGAATATGATTAGAAAAAGCTTGAAATAGTTTTGTTAACATCTGAAGCAAATTATGATGTGTTTCCCACTAGCTTTAGATGTGTTTCCTCAAACTCCGAAAATGCAGCTTAATATTTAACATATTAAGAACCTAACTAATCTTAGGAGTTTTGGGTCAACTGCTGAATAGATTGTTTATTATTAGATTTTGGATTTTGAATTTTATTTTATTTTATACTCCTTCATGTAAGCAGTTTCTTTTGAATATACAACAGTAAATTTCACATCTAATAGTCAAATAAGATTTATGTTTTCACCAGAAAAGATCCATGTGCTCTTTGGTATTTATGTTATTTTCTATTAGGGTTTTATTTCTATTATTTAATCCACTAAATTGTTGAAGATTATCATTCATAGTAACTAGCCTTGCCCAAATATGCTTGGGTGGCTCCACTTTACAAATATTATTTATTTTAATAGCATTAATTTTGCCAGTACTTAATGTATACTAGGCAATGTACAAAAATTCCTAATCCTACATTAACTCAAAAGTCCGTAACGGGCACAGATTTTATCTGCTACAGTCAACCTTTCACAGGCCTCATCTTTTAACCTCTCATAAGCATAAGGAATGTTATTTAAATGTATATCAGAATTTCTGTACTTGACTGAAATCACAAGAATTTGGATGAAAGACATTTCATACAGTTCTGTGCACCCAACTAGGCACCCAAATGAATAAATCAAAGGCGACTTAATATGTGTAGTGAGTTTGACAGGGGTTGAGCAAAAAAGATAATTAAAGGTTGAAAAACATAGCCCATAAAAAGGTTAAAATAAAAAGAATAATTTAGCTTGGGGAAGAGGAAATTGAGGAATAATTTAAGAATGGCCTTAAGAGATATGAAGTTTATTTTAGAAATGGCTATAACTAGTCTTTTAATTTTTTCAACAAGAAAAGAACAAAAAGAAAAGGAGCCAATTTGTCATAAGCCATAAAAGGCAATATTTTAACCTATAATAGTTATGAAATGTTATTTTCCAGACTTGTTAGTAATAAAGACCCAATATATTTCTAAGATATAAGTAAGCATGCTTATAAACCCATAGACACATATCTGTGTGTATATAGTAATTTCTAAAAGGGTTTTTAAAGGTAGATAGTCCTTTAAATGATCCAAATGATTGGATCAATATTTGTCAAACTCTACTTGTATTCTATATGTATGTTTTGCTGGTTGAGCAGGTATCAAGGACTTCAGAAAATAAGAGTTCCTTTTTCTCATGTCAAATCTCTTTAGTGTGAAACTTCATGATTCCAGTGAGGGTAAAAAACCATCATTAATTTCATCCTTGAGTCAGAATAATTCCATACATCCCTACAAATAATTAGAATAGAAAGTTACTATCAGGTCTTAAAACAAAAAAAGATTGTTAGCTACACTAGTCTGAATAGCACTTATTGAGGAATAGAGACTTGAGGGATCAAATATTAAACTGAAAGACCAGTTTATTTTTTTAAAGAAAAATGGTTTCTTATACTTGAGATAATTAATATTAAAATAAAGAACTTTCTTAGATGTGGTTTCGCAATGTACTTTTAGACTTACTATGCAAAATGATATTATTTAAATGACATTTTCCTATAACTCAATGGCTCCCTGGTGTCCCTTTTTCTTTTTTAAGCCTAATTTTTTCCCTTGAAGATGGGCATAATATACCCTTTTCTAACCATTTCACAGAGTTTTTATGAGGATTAAATAAGGTAATAATGTGAAATTTTTTTTAAAGTATAAACTTCTAGAAACATTGAGCATTCTTATCATAATTTTATCTGCCACTTGTAGTAAATTGGAAATTCATGCACCGGAGAGATCTGGGATCAGCTGTCATGCTTTTTAGCTTGTTTCATGTTTGAAAAGCATTTGATAGATGTTAGTCATGTTATTCAAAGTCAACTAAGAAAATGATTAGAAGGTGTTTAAGTAATGCTAAAATTAATCATTGTTACAAGTCTTTTTGTGGTGTTTTAGTTGCAATTTACAGAGCCCTATCCTGCCTAACTTGAGAGAAAATGGAATTCTTTGAAGAAATAACTGAAGAGCTTGGCTGGGACAAGGCAAGAACTAATACAGCCCCTAAGGTCTATTGGGGGAGCAAGAACAAATTGACAGTCTCCCGCTGCTACTTCGAGAAAATATGTGGAAGGAATATTTAGATCTGCTTAAGAGGATCTGGTGATGGACGTCAAATCTGAAATATCCATCCTCGGCTTCCAAAGCCTGTTTTTGGTCACACAAAAAATGCTTCACTCTAGATCACATACCACCGAAATATGTGTCCTATCTTGGTTTCCAGGAAGCCTCAGTCTCATTTAGGGAGAAATCATTTGTATCTCATCTGGTTACTTAGCCAAATCAGGCTGGAAAGGAAGCCAGGACTACATAACAAAAAATAAGGGCACACCATCAGTCTTATGTTTTTCATAAACAACGCTGACATAATAATACAGACTACTGCCTGTATTTTGGACCCTAGCGTGTAACTAGTTAGGTGAGCTGCGGATAAGCAAACTGACTTCAGACATCCTCAGCGATAATAGAGGTCTGGAGCCAACCACCAGAAATTCACCCTGTACTTACACAGATGGGCTCTATTGTCAGTATTTGTCTTCTTTCCGCGGGCTGCTGTATGGTAATTCCCCTCCTTATCTGCAGTTTTGCTTTCTGCAGTGTGAGTTACCTGTGGTCAATGGCAGTAAAAAAATAGTGCATGAAAAATTGCAGAAATAATTCGTAAGTTTTCAATTGTGTACCATTCTGATAGCTGTCCCACTCCATCCTACCCAGGTCATGACTCATCCCTTTGTCCAGTGTATCTGTCGTTTACAGTACCTGCCTATTAGTCACTTATCAGATCGACCCATCATGGTATCCCAGTGCTTGTGCTTAAGTAATCCTTATTTTATTGTTATAATTGTTCTATTTTATTACTAGTTTTTGTTATTATTAAACTCTTTC
Source organism: Lyroderma lyra (assembly GCA_004026885.1). Classification (NCBI taxonomy): domain Eukaryota; kingdom Metazoa; phylum Chordata; class Mammalia; order Chiroptera; family Megadermatidae; genus Lyroderma; species Lyroderma lyra. The sequence goes on along the minus strand of PVJL010010488.1, from coordinate 10,493 downwards.
TGTGCCTAAATTACACATTAAATTTTATCATAGACCTGTACATATAGAAAATAACTTAGTACATACAGGGTTCAGTTCTAGCTGCGGTTTCAGGCCTCTACTGGGGTCTTGGAACGTGTCCCCCGCAGATAAGGGGGGACCACTGTATTAAAAACTCGAAAAGGGAGTTCCCTGATGGTGTAGTGGCTTAGGGCTTTGGCACTGGTGCTGTCAGCGCTGCGGCCTGGGTTCGATTCCGGGCCAGGGAGATACCCACATACCAAAACGCAAAAAAACAAAAAACAAAAAACTCGAGAGAACAAGGCTTCCTACACCAAAATTCCCACTGTAACCAAGGAAGTAGATTTCAGATTATATTCAAGAGGCATTCTGCAATCTTTTATACTGTGCCTTTTATGTACATGAAAAATGATTTCTTTTTCACTTTTAAGAACCAATTTTCACCTGTTGGAGGCAATATCACCCCTGTTAATGGTGCATGGCTTAGTATGTGAGATTTATCCATATCATTTAATTATAGTTATTGAATGCAATATCATTTATACTAATGGTTTTATAGTATTTCATTGTGTGAACACACTGCATTTATTTATCCATTCTACTATTAATGAAAATACAATCATTCTTAATATTTGAATATTAGAATGTTCTTGTACCTTTTCCTGTTACATGTTCACAGTTGTGTTGTAATTGGTATTTTTAAATAGTCATATGTTCAGCTGTATTAGATTCCAGTGTACACCCCCATAAGAATTTACGACAATTTCAGTTGCTCTACATCTTCACCAACACTTTTACATTGTGAGTATTTTCAAATATTATTTTGGTGGACGTATGGTGGTATCTTATCATGGCTTTAATTTGTATTTCCTTGATGAATAATGATGGTGAGCATTTTTTTCATAAACTTACTGCACATTTGATTTTTCTCTTTTGTGAAGTGACTTCATGTCTTCTGTTCACTTATCTGTTGGGTTGTTTGTATATTATAATTTTTAGGACTTTAGTTATTCTAGATACAAATACCTTTCTGAAAATATGCAAACTTATTCTCCTGGTCTGCATTTGTGTTTTTTACTCAGTTTATCTGATGAGCAGAAATTCTTACTCTTAATAATATCTAATTTATCTGTTTTTTTTTTTTACTTTAGGTTAGCATTTTTAATGTCTTATTAGAAAATTGTGTTTTACTGTCAAGTTGTTTTCTTTTGATTTTTAAAAAAACTTTACATTTTATTCACCACTTTTATGCCTCTAATAAAACTTGCATTGATCTTTTTGTATAGTGTGAAGTGTCAAGATGACATTTTTAAAAATTATGCTTACAAAGCAAATAAAAAATAAGCACTTCATGAGAGAAATCTTTCTAAAAATGACTCAAAATCTAGATTTTTATAAAAAGAAACTTTTTATGCTCAATTTGACTGCACAAACCCAGAAAACTTTAAGTAAAAAAACATAGAGTCAGAAAACAAATACTAAATTGGAAAGGAAATTTTGTATGAATTATTCAGAGTATTGTATCATTTGTATATAATAGCATCTACAAATGAATAAGAAAAATACCAATGATACAATATAATTTATTCATATTAGTTCAGGTACAGATGAAGCATCTATTATAAAAGACCAAAATAGCAATAGCTAAAACAAGATCACTTTAGAGTTAGGGTGGGGTTTTTTGGGGGGTTTTGGTTTTGGTTTTTTGGTCTCATGTAACAGTATGTGTATAAGTAGTCTGGATATTACATTGTTGCCTGGCCCCCCTGAAAATATAATTTCTACCTATGATCTCAAATGGTTGGTCTATCTCCTCATCTTGTACAATTGTCAGTCATTGCTAAGGAGAAAAGGCTATGAGCCAGTACAACCCAGAAATTATACACAGATCTGTGTTCATATCCCTGTAGTAAGAATTTAGACATCTACCTACAGGGAAGTTTGTAAAACCATCTCCTAAGAAATGACAAAGGCAAGTATGGCCATTGAAGCCACTAGCTTTGTCTTCCTCCAGAGAAAGAGAAAAACGGTTCATAGAAATTGAAGCTTAAATAGAGTATGATACCAAAATTAATTTATAATAAGCACATTATAAATTTTAACTACAAATAGCTGCTGTTTTTTACCTAGGATGTGGACAAAGGACACAAAGGTTTATTCCACACGTTATGGGCAAGACTGGGGCAATTTTCCCATGCCCCTGCTACACTTGGAGGCAATAGGAGCTAAAATACTGTCTTGGGCAAATGACATCTATAAAATGTTCAAATTCACATATCCTTTTTCCCAGCTTTTCTACTCCTCTTTATTTATCTTCCTCACATCTGAGCAAAATAACAGATGTGCAAGTGAATGCAAGGCAGCATTGGACATAATATGTGTGTTTATTAACCGGGGTTGGTTTAAATCAATTATGCTCATACATTCAATGAAATATTATGTATCATTGAAAAGAATATAAGTTTTATTTAAACCAATATAAAGTGGAATGTTATGCTATATGTGAATTTTTAAAAAGCAAGACACAGTAATAAGTGTAGTACAGCACCTTTCTGTCTAAAAACAATAAAATTGTGTATGTGAATGTGTGTGTACTTCAAACAAGTTGGAGAGAGAAATAAGACAAGAAACTTGTAAAAGTGGATGCTTTGAGGGGTCTGTAGAGGCTAAGGAACGAAGACTTAGTTTTAATTCTATTTTCTTTCACTCCTTTTGAAATTTTTATTGTATGAATGTTTTACCTTTGCAAAACAATAAATAGAAATATGTCACACTTAAGAGTGCTCAGAGATGGGGAAAAGCATTCATTGATGGAAGATGTAACCAGTTGTTAAAACTAAGTCTGGGATTTAAATGTTATCTAAAATAGGCCTACAATGTTTAATGTCAACTGAAAATAATGTCTTCTCAGGTTAATGGCTCTGACTGCCTTGTAAATACCAGAACAGAGTCAAGGTATTTCTTTGAATGAAATCATGACTAGTGTGGATAAGTACTTTTGTGTCTCTTCTGAACAGATACAAGCATGCATTTTACCCCATGACTGAATCCACAGCTTTAAAATGTGTGTGCTAGTAAACTGAACAATGAATAAGAATTTGGAAAACCTAAACCTATTTTCTACTCTCTCTCTCTCCCTTACTACTGACTTTGAAAACCTAATGTCGTATTTTTCAAGTGCCAGTATTTAATACATACATTTGGAAATGTATTTACTGTATTTAGCATCTACTGACTTCACAATAGTGGCTAAGCAAGTTTTTTTAAGTGATAAAGAAAATCATGAAATGAAATGTTCCCCAGGGTGACATCCATGTTTAATCACAAAAAGGACACAGTAATGATCTTTGCTTACTAGGTAGTGGTCACTGTGGCTTGAAATTATAGTTGTCCTCACAATGAATAAATTTATAATAAACCAAATTGGCCTGATCTTTCATATATTTATCAGAAAGCTAATTTACTAACTTGTATGAGAAATGTAAATGACATGCTTCTCCTCAAAGGGAAACATGGCAAGTTGCTTAGTGAGCTTCAAATCAAGAGAAGAAAAATTAGTCGATGGATCAGACGTGACCCATTCATCTCTATAACAGAGATATAGCTTTTACATGGGAAGTCTAAGATATCTTTGACAAGGAGCTACTGGATGTATTGAAAGCCTCTTTCTCAAACTCCTATTCACTGCTTCTGTTGCTGACAAGAATTGTTAATATAATTTTCCTTGCAAAAATAACTTCAAGTTTTGTACCTGACAAATTCTCCTGTTGGTTTGCCACCCATTTAGCCTCATTTATTGGGGTCCACATTTTCCTGGCTTCTTAACTTCTTACTTAATCCCCCTTTCTTAGGTCCCTCAATAGGCTCTTTCAGCAACAAGCCTACCTATTGCTAATAGGAGCTCCTAACACTGTCATTTTATTCCCTTATTTCTGTTTGCTTTAACACTCAACACATTGGCCATTACTGTCAACACCTTCTTTCAGCTCCTCTTGTACCAGCATCTACTAACTTATTGTGGAAGGTTGCTCTAGCATCATCTGCCTATTTCTTTAGCCATTACTGAGATGTTTATTTATCCAACTCTGAATTTAGTGATTAAAAGGAGAAAGGGATAGAATCTTAAGATGAGTATTGGGTGCTTAATGCTGTTAAGGAAATCAGGGGGTAAACATATAATTTATTATCCAAATCAGAAGATGGGGGAGTTTAACGAGATAATTTTGCTGTGACAACAGACTTAAATTGAGGGAGTCCAAGACCTACTGGGACATGTGGTCACTTGATAACATTTCAGGTGAGAGTTTTTAAGGCAGCCCTAGAAGTAGTTTTTCACTTCTCCCCACAATGTAAACTGACATGTCATAGCTGCCATGAGGTGATTAGATGTGTCTAAATAAGCGTTACATGGATATGAGAAAGATACTGAGAGTAAAACCATCCAAGAGACTTCACATTTTGTTTTTAATATTAAAATTAAAATAGCTATATCCACTACTGTGAACACAGCAGGTGGCACTGTGACCAATTCACTGATCCAGAATATAAGTACCTGGGCTCCAGATGATATGAGGGCCAGCTGGGCAGCTTTGTCAGCAGAAGTTGAGCCACGGAGTCCAACGGGCATCTTGACAATTAGAGTCCATAAAATAAACTGGCAGCCTCCACTGCAGGTCCTTGGTGAACTTCAATATCCTTCAAAAATTGGAGCATCTCCTCAGTTAAATGAACTACCAGGATTATATTTAATTTGCCTTAACTTTGATGCCATTTTGTATTTTCTAGTAATAAACCTGTTTTTGCCTTTAATCACTTATCAAATGTCTTTTAGTATGAAACGTACTAGGCCTGTCATGGCCAGAGGGCCTTCAGAGTGGAGGAACAGACTATGTTGTGCCCTATGTATAACATTTCACTTTGTACATTTGATCTCTTTGGCAAATGCTCGTATAGCATTTATTCAGGCATAAATTTCCCTCTTAATGGAATTTCTACAATGTGCCTCAGTGACCCAGTTCCACTGCATCAGTCACCAAAGAGCAAGCCTAAGATTCTGGACTGGAAGGGAGTGGGGTGGGGGGCAGGGGGACCACTGGCATAACAGGAAGATTCTTTTAATACAGTTGGCTTTTTCAATTTTAATGAATATTATTTGGCATTTGTCTAACTAAAATATCAATTCTATATCTTATATATCACTCTATGGCTGTGATATCAAATTTCCAAGTACTGAGATTTCAAGGTGACAGGGTCACATGATGTAATAGTTCTACTCATACAGTATGTTTGTGAACTTCTAATGCTATTAGAAAAATTCAAATATAAAATTCCTTTATCATTATTAACAATGTACACCAATGGAGGCATCATTGGATTCTATCTAGGCTAATTTGAGTAAAGCATCCTTAAAGTATATGGTTATTTAAATATTGTTTGTCTTATTAATGGAAAACTTAGAAAAAAATTACTTTAGAAAAAGAGGACATTGAGGCCAAAGAGAACATAAGAATGTGGTCCCATATACAAAGCACCTACTATGTGCTGGACCTGGGTGAGATAGTTGATGTACGGTGTCTCGCTTAAATTTTAAAACAACCCTGAAAGATGCATCATATTATCCCCATTTTGCAGCTAAAGAAATTAAAACTTAATATATTTAACTTTCTAAATGTTATATAATCAGTAAATGAAAGAGCAACAAATATAGGTTTAACTTCAAATCTACAACTATCAACTGCACAAGGAGATTCATCACTTCATAACCTTAATTTCGAAGATGAGAATATTATGGTCAACCCAGGTTAGATAATCAATTTACAGTCACAGGGCAAGTATGTACTATTAACTCTTCTGACCCTCAGTCTACAGCAAAAACTTACCAAGCTAATGGCATTTAATCGTAACTTAAGTACCTTTATGAATCAATTTATTAAATGAGATATGTAAGCAAAAATCCGACCACTATGGCTTAAATATAACTTACTCAAAAAAATTTAATGCCCTCCCTGCACTAATCTCTTTAATTATAATATGCTTTGAAAGGTATTAGCAGTAATCACCTCATCACAAATCATTACATTGTAACATTATTATAATATTATATCTCTGGTCTTATCTAGTATATGAATAAAAACATTATAGAGAAAGTGTTTGTGTTATATAATCCCTTAATTTTTTAGTAGCTAATCTAATAGATAACTTGGTCATCAGAGTGTCTGTGAAGCTATGAGTTTGGATGTCAATCTTTCTGTTACCCTGAAATTTTCATGTGGATATAAATTTATATCCTGGATGGCTTCATTTTTATATAAGAAAAAGTCTTACAAGTGATAGAGAGGAGCCGAAACACTGGGTAGCAGTAACAAGCTTTATTGGGGAAGCTGACGGGCTGCCTCACAATGGGAGAGCAGCAACTGGGACCCTTGGGAGTGAAGTTATATAGGTAGGGGGGTTGCTAGGCACAATGCAGAGGGAGGAATAGGTTGTTAGGCAAAATGCAGAGAGGAGCATAGGTGGTCACTACTGATTGGTCAAAGATAGGTTTCTATGTACCAGGATAAGGCAAGGGCTAGGGCAAGTTTCAGTCTCCCAAGCCAAGTTATTATTTCCCGGGCTAAGTTTTGGTTTCCCAGGCTGTGCTGGAGCAGGAGACATTTTATACTGAATCTATCAACAAGTGCTAAATTGGCTTAGTCATGTAGGAAATAAATTTGCAATTTTTACAGTGCACTTTTTTCATTGATATTTTCAGATCAACCAAGTTAATAATATGCTATATTTTTATCTCAAAATATAATCAAAGAACTTTGGGAGTTCTCAGAAAGCAATGAGTCCTAACGTGTCATTCTACAGTGAAGAAAACAGAGTTCAAAAGGGCTAAGTGGTCTGTTTCAGTGTCCAGAACACAGATACCTAATCTTTTTTCCCTGGATACTTTCCACTGGAATTTCATTAAAAAATCAGAGATTCTTTGCAGTCCTGAAACAAAGCCATAAATTGCAATGCTACACTTTTTGAACCTTCAGTGCCAACCACACTACAATTTTAAAAGAAATTATAACCTGGACTTCAATATTACAAGGTTAAAGTCTTCCTGGCCTCTGAATATCTGTTGACATCTGAAGAAACATTTCCAGGGATAACATCAAAAACACATCTATAGCCATTGCTTTTTTCTCAGTCCTTGAAATAGCTAAGCAGGACAAGAGAAAAAAAAAACCTATTGATGATTCTAAAATGAAAGAGCACCAATGTGCTGTACCTTACTGTGCAAGACCAAAATCAAAGCACATATGCACAGTCTCAGAAAATTGCATTGTATGAGTCCATGAAAATACATTGCAAAAAGAATGTAGTAATCATATCTGGCTATCTTTGATGAGGGCCAATGTCTTTGCGACGGTATCTCAAAAAACAGTTCAGTAAAACAAAAATGATTTAATATATGACATAGTACAATCAATTACAGACTTTTTTTCCTTTGCTAACATGCGAATTGTTCTGAGCTCATAAAAAGCAGACTCCTCCAGCTTATACTGATAAATCCCTCCTTTTTCTATCATTTCTACCAGTGGTTGAGTCATATAAGTAACTCTTCTGAATTTCATAGTGAATATTCCAACCCATTCATTTCTTATACATTTTAACTTTCATTTTGTTTTAAGGAAGTGCCATGATCAATAACAAAATTAAAATTCTTTAACAACATAAATGTTTATAAAGGTAGGAAGTACTTAAGGTAGCTGTGTGATGCTTTTAAGTTATAACTATGTGAGTGTGCTAGCTTTTAAGTGGATCCTTGGGTCTCAACCTACCTAGCCTTTAGAATACTATAACACCAGCTGATATTTTCGCTACAAATTCATCAGAGACCCTAAGCCACAATCACCTGCCAAACCTCTTCCCAACTTCTGTACCACGGAAACTTCAAGATAATGTGATTTTTATTGTTTAAACTTCTAGATTTAGGGGTAATTTAATAGGTAATTAATGCAGTAGTCAATTGTAAGTATATGGAGGACCATCTGTCTATTTGTGTAGAAAAGATCCTTGAGGAGGTAATTAAGGGTGAGATCATAAGGGTGGAGCCCGGATCTGATAATCCGTCTGTCTGTCTATCTGTCCGTCTGTCTGTCTGTCTGTCTCTCTCTCTCTCTCTTTCTCTCTCTCTCTCCCTCCCTCTCTGGATGTACACAGAAAAGGCTATGTGAGTATACATTGAGAAGGTAGGTATTTTCAAGCCAACTGGAGAGGTCTTTACCAGACACTAACCTTACTGGCACTTGATCTTGAACTTCCAACCTCCAGAACCATGAGAAAATAAGTTTCTATTGTTTAAATGATTCAATCTGTGATATCTTGTTATGGCAACCCAAGCTGACTGTCACAGAGACATTCTATAATCAAGCTTAGAGTAATTATAAACAAGTTTAGCGACATATTAATCTCAGATGCCAATAAACTGAAAGTCACCTGATACCTGTAAATGATGTGTTCTTTACACTCTCCCTGACTGCTTAAAATTATTTCCATTTTTCCACTTAGCTTCTATGTCTGTTCTAAAGTAGAGAAAATGAAAGAAAGAAAGAAGGAAGGAAGGAATAAAACCATAAAGCCTGTGTTTGCTTTCATCTTGAGAAAGTTCTGTGATTCTTTTTTCTTTTGGAATATAATATTTCTTAACTAAAGTTTGGGTTCTTGACAGCAGAGACTATGCCTTACTTTTCTGCCATGTTATTTTTATAAAGAAAACATATAATACGCAATGCATATTTATTGAATTGAATTTCATTAAATTCATCTGCATGTACTAATTTTGATAAAATAGAAAGCTCCAAGTCACATTTTCTTTTAAACTATTTCACAAAAACATGAAATTATGTAAAATTTATTTTGCTTAATTAATCATTTATTCAAGTGATATTTTCCATGCATTTGTTACATGCAAAGCACTCATTTATTTAATTATGAATTCCATGAAATGATTTTAAGCAGAAAAGAAACAATTTGTTTTAGATATCAGAGTACTGCTCTTATTACAAAGTAAGTCATTCTGTATTATCATCTTGCTTCGAATTCTTCAGTAGATTATCATTGCATTTAGAGTGATTTACAAACCATAAGCTGGCCTATATATGCCTACATGACCCAACCTCTGCCTACCTGCTTGGCCTCACTTCAAATGACTGTTGTCATTATCCACTATAAAGCCATACCAACCATTTCATATTCTTGAGACACATCAAGCTGCTTTCTAAACTTATTCTTTCTCTTCATCTTTCTTCTTTAGGTCATAATTAAATGTCATCTCTTAAAGAGAACTCTAGTCTCCACAAGTTCATGGAGTCACACTTGCCCTTTTATGTAACCCTGTCCTCATGCTGTTCATAGTGCTTACTACTATCCAATATTTTATCCATTTATTTATTATTTGTCTCTCTCTCTACTTAAACGTAAGTTTCAGGCAAGCAGAGAACATAACTGTTGTGTTTACTGCTGTATCTCTAGCATAGTTACTTCTCAATAACTATTAAATAAAAAGATGAATAAAAAATTAATAAATGGTTGGACTATAAGGGAGAAAGAGGACTCAAAGATAATTCCCAAATTTTTCACTTGACCCAATAAATGAAAAGTGGTATCATTTAAGAAGACTGAAGACTGAAGGAGGAAAAGCATTATGGGCGATTTGACATCAAGAATTTTGATAGGACCTTGGGTTCAGGAAGGATTTTATGTATTTGACCTCAAAGGCAAGGAAAGTAAAAACAAAAATAAATAAATGAGATTATATCAAACTAAAAAGTTTCAGCACAGCAGAAGACTTCATCAATAAAACAAAGAGACAACAAACCAAATGTGAAAAATATTTGTAAACAATGCCTCCAATAAAGAACTAATATCCAAAATATATAAAGAACTTATACAACTCAACAACAGCAAAAAACAATCCAATTAAAAAATGAGCAGAGGACCTGAACAGAAACTTCTCCCAAGAAGACATAGAAATGGCCAACAGATATATGAAAAAATGCTCATCAACTTCATTAGGGAAATGCAAATCAAAACCAAAATTAGGTATCACCTCATATCTGTTAGAATGGCTGTCATCAATAAGACAAACAAGATTATAATAAGTGTCAGAGAGGCTATGGAGAAAAAGAAACACTCATACACTGCTGGTGGGAATGTAAGTTGATACAGCCACTATGGAAAACAGTATGAGGTTTCCTCAAAAAGTAAGAACAGAGTTACCATAGGACGCAGCAATCTCTCTCCTGGATATCTAACCAAAACATCTGAAAACTTTTGTCCACAAAGATATATATACCCTGATGCTCATTGCAATAAAGTGGCCTTCGCTAGATGACTGGACAAAGCAGCTGTGGTGCATACACACAATGGAATATTACTCAGCTATAAGAAAAGATGAAATACTGCCATTTGTGACAACATCTATAAACCTTGAGATCATTTTGCTAAGCAAAATAGGT